>APFE031450361.1:2887-20595 GCA_000404065.3 Pinus taeda | reverse complement strand
ATCATTGCATTCAAATCTCAAAAGAAAATTAATCCCTTGATCCTATTCCCTACCCTAATTAGGTCGAGCCCCTCATTGGTCAACTCCATATCCTTGACCTAGTTTTGGGTCAACTTGGCTCTATGTGTTCTTGCAACTTTGTAACTCCAATTCCACAAGGATTACATAGAAGCCTCTTATCCATAAGGATCCTTAGGTCTAGGAAGCCCCTTGTTAAGGCAAATCCTCCAAACTTAGGCTTAAGAATCGTCTTAGCCCTTCCTAAAGAGGCCATCCCCTTGCTTTTAAAGCAAACAAGCTATCTAATTGAGTCTCTCTTGTGAATAGGCCTTGGGAATCGTTCTCTATCCACTTATAGGTACATCCTTCTTAGTCATTCCCCCATACCAGGTCTCCTCCCATCGGTGAAAGTCCATAAAGCGCAGGGAGCCTTAATTGAGGTGACAGTGGGCTATCGCTCTTGCTTTATAAGATCCCCTCCTGAGACCCCTATTAGTTTGAGCGGTACATGGACCATTAGAGAATCTTCGAAAAATAGAATTCTCGAAATTCTCTTATTCAAAATAACCATCTGGACTAAAAATTTGATTTCCTTGAGAAAATAATTCTTTCTGGCCCAACAATTTTTTGAGAGGGACTTTTTGCCTTGGAAATGAGTCCTTTCTTATTTTTAACTTCAAAAAAGGACCTCATTAATTTTTTGATAATTTTTTCACTTGGAGAGAATTTAATTTTCTGTCATTTTAATTTTTAGACATTTTTCATTGACAAATAAAATAAATAACTTTGTTGACACCTAATCCTTGTGATTGGGTGAATTTATGTAAATAGATAAATAGGAAATATGAACAGTCATCGGGAGACGAACTGAACAGTCTCTCCCTCATGTATATAATGAAGACCTACTTGATGGAATAAAACAGTCGAATCATTTTTGCCTTATGGAGTTACTGCTTGGCCTGACAAACTCAAGAGGGGATTTACACATATTTTCCATCCTCAAAGTTGGTCTAGAAAATATTTTGGTGATGGGGTCTAATTATGATTAATGATCCACCTAAAATATTCCTAGACAACACGTTTTACATCAAATATTACATAGACATCCCATAAAAAAGGGGAAATTTACATTTAAAATATGACCTCTAGACTCAACCAAATTCTACGACACTTGACAGATGATCTAGTATGGTAATTTACATAGACTCAATAACACTATGACTCACGTAAAATCTCACCATCGAGTTCCACTCTAATGTTGGGGTATGTGTGGGAGAAAAACTCTGCCAATTATAAGGGTTCAAAAACGCTAATAATTGGCAAAGGGTAAAAAAAATCCCTAGAGTGAAACTCTTTGCTAAGGATCAAAGGCTTACCTAGATGTTTTTACATGGCTTCTTAGTCATACTAGAATCACTTTTCCAATAAAGGCCCATAAGGTGCAGAATTTGGGATTACAATCATAGATGGGAAGTTGTATGATGATGATGACTTTGAAAAAATTTCATCCACTGATATGTACTCTGCATCTTGGGGTAGTTGAGACATATATGGTCAACAAGACTGATTTGGCAGGGCCAAATTTCCTGAGGGGCATTTTGAAAATTGAAACTAGGTTCGGTCTTCTAATGACCTAATTGTAATCATGACATTGTATATTCTTTATAATGAAAGAAAAGGAAAGAAAAATAAATTATATTTTATTTTGGGTGCATTGGTTTCATACTCAAGTTTGAATCAAAACATGTTCTTCATGCTTTTAGGTTTTCTAGGTCTTTCTAGGATAAAGAATAATATTGGTCATGTGTCATAGTCCCATTTGGACTCATTGTAATAAAGAAAGATATTTATTTTATCAAGAAAAATCCATTTTGTATCCCAAGACCAAGTCGGCCCAAGAGCAGTTCAAGTCGGCCTAAAGGAGGGTAATTCGTGTTAGAAAACCAGAAAGGCAGAAATATTTTCTTATTCTTGATAATTACTTGTGATGTTTCTTATTATTATGATTCTTTATATCTTCTTTCTTTTAGTTCATCAAGCAATTACCATAGCAGTAGCACATAAAACAATAGACACCAGATGTAGGCACATGCCAGGGCAAAACCCCCTTCGAGGGGAAAACCTAGTCAAGATAATTCTTCCTTTCAATAGTATTCTTTGAGATTATTTACCCTAGACAAAGACCAGACCTTCCCTCCACACCAAGTCAGCCTCCCAGATCTTCGATCCCTTCCAACAACTGTGAAACTTGGAAGACTTCGATCTCTCAATCTAGGGCACGAAACAAAGAGAGAGGCACAAAAAATTCGATTTTCTTCATCTCCTTAAACTTCCCCAAACTCGCACTTCCTTCGGCTTCCTGGCAATAGGCTTTGCACTTCTCCAACTACTCTTGAGATATCAAACTAGCTTGAGATGTGATGATCCAAATGGCTTCGACTAGCTTGTATTTATAGGCTTCTTGTGGGTCGAATTAGGGTCTTTAGGCCGACATGATCTCTTCTAGGCCGACATGGTGTTGAGGATACATAAATCATCTTTGACTCAATACTTAACCTTTTTACATGATTCAAAAGCCCAAGAAGGGTCTCTTTAAAAGTACAATGACTCTATTGACTCAGAGCAAATCCTAGAAGTCCTCAATGGGGACTTTGACCTAAAACAAGGTGACCCAAGCATGAAACCCATGCTTTAATAAGTCACAATAATAATAATAATAAAAATTATTTTCCTTATTCTTTTGACAAGTACATTACAAGATGACTCAAATACATTAAATGAAGACCAAACTTAGTTACATTTTCCTACACTCCCTCCTAACTAGGGAGGTATTCATCATATACAAGTACAATGGAAGATCTCAAACTATTTGAACCATGAAGAACTTTAGGCACCACAATGCCATGGATTAGATTCTTGACCAGGACAATCTATCCATTGGTCTTTAAAAAATTTAGGCACCGAATGCCACATACTAGATTCCTGACCAGGGCAAACTATCTAGGTGAGAATAAGGTGGACTCAAGCTTTCAACTCCTCTAGGTACCATCAGGCTTACTTGCTAACCACCAACCCAAAATCCAGGTGTGTATCCAAAAAATAGAGCCCTTTAATCGACACCACCTTTCCAACTTCGGGACTTAGACATCAACACAAAGTGCCTACCAGATGTCCTCCCAGGCAATGCTTTCACTCACAAAGCTTCAACATTCCTTGATCCAACAAATCAAGAGTGATCAATCTCTCCCAATCAAACTGATTGGTAACCAACATGCTATCAAATCCTTCGAGAGATTCACCTGTACAAACACAACCCCAATCAATAATATACTTTTATATGTACATAATCAAATAAAAACCTCCAGGGGCTTCCAGACAACTTGATGTTGCTTCTTAACTTTTCATAGTAGGACTATCAACCGAATCTCTGACAGAAGATTCCTCAATCGTACACTTTTCTTTCCTACTTCTCAGCAACAACATATCCTCTGAAATTCATTCTTCAATCAAAACCAAGCTATGCCGTCCCTCTCAACCAGGAAGCACCTCTTTAACCAAACTCCCTCTTAATCTTAGGGAGATCTCTTCTATTCAGGCTTACTTAGGGAGATCAACTTCTTCTTTTCCTCATTGGAGAATCTTATGTGGTTTCCAACCATTTCATCAGAGTTATCATTATCCCCATCATGCTTTTACATCAACAAGGATCTTCACCATATTGAAGATTGTGTACCTGCACAACTTAGGTAGCAAGTACAACCAAGTCTATGGAAGCATGAAGTTAGCCATATCATGGAAGCATTTCAACTTTATATATATCAGATACCAAAATAAGAGACAAATACTCTTCAACATCTTGCTAGGGACTTTGTCATAAACCCTAGACTACTTCATAACAACATTCATTCCATCTATGGTTTTAGTGTTTCTTTCAAAGGAGTAACATACCCTACTATAACATATAGAAAACCCTAGATACAATTCAACCAAATATAGATCTATAAGGCATCTAACAACTTTCAGAATTCATATGTTAGACTTTCCACTAGGGTTTCATATAAATCCTAGATTTCATACAAAATCAATCAAAGTCAATCATAGCTTAGTCATGAACATGGCCAACTTTCACTAGAGTTAGTTGCAAACCCTAGATTTTTCACTCAAACATCAATCCCAACAAGAACTCAGATTTCAACAATCTTACAAAAATCTCAAATCACCACATTATCTCCATACATCAGAGATTTTCATTTCTACTAAGGTTTAACTCCAAAACCCTAGAATTTCATTCTCACAATTTCAACAATCATTATATAAATAGATCTCAGATTGTTATATCACACATACTAGAGAATTTAACTACTATTAGGGTTTATCTGCAAAACTCTATATTTCCAAATCTCATCATCATAGAATCTCAGACAAGGACTTATATCAAACCCTAAGATTTATGATCATCAATAACTAGGTCAGTGCACATATCTAGGAATTCATAATCACACATAAGCATATCATATGTCCGACAACATTAATACATATGACCTAGACCAAGCTACGGTTTTGACCAAAAGGACATATCTATATATACCTAGGGTTTCATCATCATGCAAAAACATTTCATATCACGTGTTAGTCAAACCCAACTTCACAAATATCAATAGAGGTTAGACATATAACAAACTTGATTAGACTAGGGTTTGATCAGGCAAACACACACATAACAGGGGAATCATTCTAAGACATTATAAGGGTCTTGCTTACAAATTCCACCAAACCCTAATGAGTTAGGGTTTCAATATAGGAACACAACAAACCAAAGCTTTTAAGGTTCGGGATTTTAGACTTTATCATTCAACCCTAAGATAGGTTTTCCTAATCCTACCAAAATTCCAAGCATGACATCATCAATAAAACTTGAAATAGTATTTCACAATATCCCTAAGCAATTTTAGGGTTTCTGATCCGAATGGAAATTGGCATCAACCCATGGTACTCATCCACCCATATTATTCATCAACCCATGGAATTTACCCATGGTATTGTAAATGGCATCCGCCCGTGGTATTGTGACATCCACCCATGGTATTCGTTCACCCATGGAATTGGCCCGTGGTATTGTGACATCCACCCATGGTATTTATTCACCCATGGAATTGGCCCGTGGTATTTTGACATCCACCCATGGTATTCATTCACCCATGGAATTGACCCATGGTATTGTAACTAAAAAGTACTATAAGTAACAAGTCACATTTTGTAAGAGGACAGATTGTCCGCCACAATGTAGCCTTTACAGTTCAGAGGCATGTAGCCACACATCTCTTCTCAGAGATAAGCTACCATTGCCCTAGCTGGTTTATTTTCACTGGGTTTTTAATAAAAAAGTTCTTTGTGCGTTTTGTTTATTGGGCATTCTCCTATTTTTCTTCTGGTAATTTCAAGTTTTCAGATCTTGGGGGTCTCTCCTCCCAAGATCCATTTCAAGTTTTCAGATCTTGGGGGCCTCTCCTCCTAAGATCCATTTCAATATTTTAGATCTTGGGGGCCTCCCCCCAAGATCTGGATCAGTGGTATCAGAGCAGGTTACGATTCCATGGGAATGAGGGTTTCATGCATATTTCAGTCTCAATTTCTTTTGCAGGAATTTTTTATTTGGGCGGCGACTTTTCAGATCAGATTTGAAACATTTGGTAAAAAATTTACAAAAACAAATACCAGATCTGGATTCCTCTCAAAAAATCACCCAATTTCAAAAAAAAAATGGGTCAAATTGGAGTCCGGATGTGGGAGATATCGCTGATTTAAAATCAGCTATTTATCAGAATTTTTGTGACGGCGGAACTGTTGCAGCACAAATCTGAGATCTCAGAGTGCCCAGATAAGGATTTCCATCACATTGGAAGATGCAAAATGGTCCTTCTGCTTCTAAAAACAGGTTATAATAAATATTCTAAGTTATATTGGTCGATTTATGTCCATTTTAATTCTGGAGCAGCATTTGGAGTGGGTTCCCATTGGAGACGTGCCCTCCCACCCCACTTTAGTAGGCACCTGCTTCACATTCATCAGTTTCAACATAGCAGCATTCGGCTTGGGTTATTTGGAGACGTGCCCTCCCACCCTAGGTTATGTAGGCACTCGCTACTTCATCAACAACCAACATCACGGTTATGGGTCAACCGCATAAAATCCTTGTCATCGAAGTCCATTTGCTAGGCCGCACACTGTCAGAATCACAGTTGGTCACAAGCATTACAAGGTATCTCTATCCTCGGATCTTCATTTATCAAGGTTTTGGGTTAACCACATAAAACCCTTATCTTCAGTGGCTCTTCATATTAAACAAAATCTTCGTAGGAGGGAACTTTACGCAATGGGGACTATTGCTTCCTAAGGAGGGAGGAATGATCCGAATGGAAAATGGCATCAACCCATGGTACTCATCCACCCATATTATTCATTGACCCATGGAAGTTACCCATGGCATTGTAAATGGAATCTGCCCGTGGTATTGTAAAATCCACCCATGGTATTCATTCACCCATGGAATTGACCTGTGGTATTGTAACTGAAAAAATACTATAAGTAACAAGTCACATTTTGTAAAAGAACAGATTGTCCACCACAATGTAGCCTTTACAGTTTAGAGGCATGTAGCCACCACATCTCTTCTCAGAGATAAGCTATCATCGCCCTAGCTGGTTTATTTCCATTACTATTTTAAAAAAATAATTTCTTTGTGGTTTTGTTTATTGGGCATTCTCCTATTTTTCTTCTGGCAATTCAAGTTTTCAAATCTTGGGGGCCTTTCCCCCAAGATCCATTGCAAGTTTTTAGATCTTGGGGGTCTCTTCTCCCAAGATCCATTTCAATCTTTCAGATCTTGGGGACCTCCTCCCAAGATCTAGATCATTGCCTGATGTGCAATGCCATTTCAAGGCTACTTTTGGAGGCCTTCCACTTCACCAAATCAGGCCCAATATAGCTTGTTAGAAAGCTCTGACTGTCTAGTTTCTAGAACACTTCTAATTTTCTGATTTGGAGTTGATTTGACCCTTCAAAAATCATTTCTCCCAAGATTGGTTCCTGTGGGTCCAAAAAGTGGCAGAGAGGGCATTTTCTAGGTGTTTTTTGCCCTTTAGGTGACCCAGATCTCCTCCAATTTTTATGAAACTTTTTGGGTTTCATTGTTTTTCCATGAGGAATTTAGAAATGCAATCCATTTTTCAAAATACTGAACCAACTCAATGCACAGTGCCATAGCTGAAGATTCTTGTGTTGCCTAATTCAAAAAAATCAAAATTTACAAATTTTTTCCAAAATCTACCCAGTTTTGGCTCAAATGTACTTCATTGGTTACTTTGTTGGGCAAGTGTAACATCAGCCATGATCTCAAGTTTTTCACCCCTCTTTTTGCTTCTTAAGGCCCACCTTAATCTTGCCTTAAGGTGTTTGATCCTCTTGTTGCATATTCTATTCTGGATCAAATAATGATGTGCCATATGCCTTAGCATATTGTTGTCTCTATTGAATTTCTTTAGAAGACCCTCAAGGTGGATATTTACCCTCTCAAGCTATATTTCTCTCTCATTAACCACTTCTTATTCAACTGGAGTCAAGGTAACCGGATGCTTCTATACCATTTCACAAAAATCAAAACATGACTAATGTCTAAAACATGTGATGGCTAATGGGCAAGCAAGAAGTTCACTCATGCTGACAGGTTCCTCCCTGATAATTTTTCCACCTTTGTGAGGCTTCCTTTGCTGCAAATTTCTTTCTCTTGAGCTATCACTAAGCTTGTCCTCTTCAAAGTCTGATTCACTGCCTCTTTCCATGCTTGTCTTAATGATGTAATGTGATGATGGTATGGTGAACAATGATAATGGGCGGGGACAAAGAAGATGAGTATGAAGATATTTTGCGGATGTGAAGTGGAGTATGGGAATGAAGGGAAAGATTTAAGAAACTAGGGTTTTGACTTATGAGGGACTTAGGGTTTAATGCAGGGAATTAGTTTCTTGGGGGAAAAGGAAAAGGGAAAATGGAGTCAATGGGTAATTTTAGGGCAATGAAGTTTGGGAAAAGAGAAAAAAGATGTTGGTTTTGTAATGAGATGAGAATTTTGCAATGAAGTGAAAAGTATGAAGGCAAGCTAGGGTTTTGGTCTTAAGAAGCAAAACTCATGACTAAAACATGAAGAAGACTAATTTCAGCTCAAGATTGATGAACAATTACTTGTAGGAGTGAAATGTAGCATTTGAGAGAATTTGGGATAAATTTGAGTGATTTTGGAAACTCCTTGGCCAATGTGCAGTGCACTGACCCCAATGCACAGTGCCTGCCTGATGCACAGTGCATGTGTAATTTAACATTGGCAAAAATTGTCTGATGCGCAACGCCAACTGCCTGATGCACAACACCTTTTGCATACCACTTTTGGAGGCCTTTATAGTGTCCAAATTGGGCATGTGATAGCTTGTTGGAAATACTATCAAGTCTACTTTCCAAAACATCTTGAATTTTTAAATTTGGAGTTCATTTTCCCTGTCAAAAGTCAAATCTCCCAAGACTGGTCAAAATGTGAAAAATGAGGTTGCCTAAATGTAGAGTGCTGTTGCAGTCAATTTTTGAAGGTCTTCCTCAACTCCAAATTGAGCTCATGATAGCTCATTGGAAATCTATCTTTGTCTAGTTATCTGTTGAATCATCAAGAAAGTCATTTGGGCATTCCATCCAGGAGAAAAATTGATTTTACCAAGGTCCCTCCAGAGGTGCAGCAACTCTCCCGAGGCCAATGATTCGATATTTCTCAAAAACCATGAAACCTGTGTAAAAACTGAAAAAGGGTTTTCTTCTTGGGTCAATTATGGAAAAAAACCTCTCCCACTTTTGCCAAATTCATATTTTCTTGCTCAGAAACATAGTTTGAAGAAAACCTATCCTGATATGTGGAACAGGGGATTTGTAGAAATGAAGGGAAATGAAGGGGATGAGGGGCTTCTAAATTCTTGAGAAAATTTTGGGAAGTAGGGAGGGAATGCTAGGAAGTAGGAGAAAGTGGAATTTCAAATCTTGAGTGAGGGGAAGGGGTCCAAAAGGGTAAAACGCATGCCTAGCCTAGAAAATTGTCAAATTGTAGCAATAAACTAGGGTTTGTGGGAAAATGATGAATTTGAGGGATATGAGTGATGTGAATTATTTAATAAGGTATATTAGGGATACGGGAAGGTGTATGAACATCAGGACACAAGTTTGGTTGATCATTTGACCATCCAAGAAAAATTACCTTCAAAACCCTAGGAGAGGGAAATGAGGCTTACCTATTTACAACTGAAGCACGAACAAGGTGTAAAATGACCCATTGGAACCTGAAATGATGATGACAAATCTTTGAATGATGGTACACTAAGCTGAATGGTGACATGGACAAATACTTGGAAGACTTTGGAAGGAGTGAAAACAACCCTAGACCTAATACCTAGTAACCAAATTTTACTTGAAGACTCACTGAAATGACAAAATTTGACTTTGACACCCTGAGACCACTTTGTAAGAGCATATTTGATCACTGATGGAAGGCTTCAAAGATTGACACTAACAATAGCATCCACCAAATCCACAATTGAATGTAGAAGAAATACGTAGAACCAAGGCTCTGGCACAGGCTGACAATCATTGATGAGAAAGAGTGGGAAAGTGGCATGATGGTTTAACATCATGCAAATTCGACAGGTAAACGGTTTATTGCATGGGCCATCAGTGGTTTGGTGTTTTAATAGGGCGCATAATTGAATTCAAAAAGAGGATGGTTTTATATGACGCAGGAAGTGGTAAGTGGTTTTTATCCCACCGCTTTTGGCTGCTGGGCAGTATTTCTCAAACGGACGCAATTTACCTGAGGGACTGACGCGTGGCAGGGAAAAACTGCCCATCTCGTGTGCTTATGAGGTGTTAAGGGTTGGAAAACTAGGGGCGCGATAAGCATCTGATCAGGGTGGGGGAAGATTTGACTGTTATCGCGCGATGAATATGGTGGGGTGTTAATGATGCAGGGAGTGGTAAGCGGTTTTTATCGCACCACTTCTGGCTGCTGGGAATTATTTCTCAAATGGATGTGATGTACTTGAGGGACTCATGCATGGCAGGACAAAACTACCCATCTCGTGTGCTTTTGGAGTTTTAAGGTTCGGACAACGAGGGACGTGAAAAGCGTCAAATCTGGGCAAGGGAAGATATGATGGTTATCAGATGATGAATATGAAGGGGTGTTGACCTTGACATGGGGTCGGGTACGAAAGAGTAGTTTGATATAATGTAGGTTGGGTTAGGACATATATTAATTCAGTTTAATATATGCGGGTTTGTATTATATGGGTTTGGGATTAATATATATGTGGGAATTATTTTAAGTCAGGAAAGTTTCAAATCATCAAAGAAAAGCGGAAATGTAAGACATGATATTCAGAAACCAAGAGCAAAGAAAGGAACACTCATCCATTCCAAAAGAATCAAAAGAAACAACTAATCTCTGATACAAAAGCCAGAATATGAGGATTCTAAAAAGCCATAAATCTCTCAACTGACTGTAATAGAGGTTGTTTGGCCATGCCTAACCTCTTCTTATAAATAAAACTCAATTGTTTCTGTTAAAAAAATAAAAAATTAAATAGATAATTGGAAGCTCTTATCCAATCCAAGGAGTCATGACATATCAATCACCTAGTGGGGGTATGCTACCTCACAAATAACATCCTCTCCTAGGTTATTTGGGTGAGAGTTTGCTTCAATGTGCAAGAAGCACAATGAATCTATTAAGTATGAGTTAGAACAACTTGATAAAATATTATGCTTGAAATTATTTGATGAAGAGATATGCACTAAGGTTTACAATATTTGTCACATTCTCAAAGTTGATAAGTTTATATAAGAATAAGAAGAGCAGAACTAATATCATATTTACACTTTCTAACATGCCTAATGAAGATTTATTTAAGGCATTAGCTAGCAAGGAATCCTTATAAAATACTATAGTTCTTAAGATAATGTGAAGTGTATGACAATCACAACTAGTAGAACACATACGAGATATAAATGCACCTAATTACAGGGCTTCCTCACATGTGGTTCTCACATTAATCCATCCAAGTTGATTATGGTGCACGTGTAGCCATATAACTAATTTTTCCATCTTAAAGTACTTTTCCTATTTTCTTCAAGTTGTAATTGGGGCATAGTTGATCTCATCCCTCAACCATGAATGACATATAGTTTTATTATTTTGGCCTTAACCATTTTTTAGAACCCCATGCCTCCTAAGGAGGTTCACCATTAATGGCACTAGGACATCAAATATTCTTCCTTCATAATTGGTTGGGGCCCTACTAATGATTAAGATGACCTTCTTCTCCTACACTTGGGATTATTTTTACTAAGTTTTTGTATTCAAAATGTTTGCCCTACAACTTCTATACCTTGTCTCTTTTGTTGCTTTGAAATTTTCTATTGGCAACTCTACACATTCATGTGTTTGTGCATTGACCAACGTGCTTTTTGAGTTTTTAGTAGTATTTTTCTAGTGCTTGTGGAGGTTGTGTATGTCCCACCTTTTTTTTTTAAAATCTTTGCACATATTGTTTTATTAATAGTCAATGATATATATAGTGTCAAATAGAAAACAAACTATAATTGAATCCATATGATGAAGAGACACAAGTTAGGCTTGCCAAACTTTGTATCTTATTTAAAGTTAATTAAGTGTGTAGGACAAGTGGAGCTTAACTGAGGTCCCATCTCCACTTATTCAAGTAGGTGACATGCCCACTAAATATTTATTCAAGTCCTTATCTACAAAGGAAACATAAAAAATAAATAAATAAAATTATAGTTCTCAAGACATTATTAGGCATTTGATGGTGGAAAATAGCAAGACATGTGAGAGATAACAACACACAGGCTTCAAGTAAGCCATCATGTTGTCTATATCATATGCATGCCCATTTGAATAATATTTCTGTACAATGTTTCTTAGTAAAAAAATGCATACATTTAGAATAAACCTAGATACTTAGTATACTCTATCTAGTGTGACAAAACTAAATAGATGCACATGAACACATATAAATTTAGCTATAAGAAATATGATAAAGATTAAGGTTGAAGTGTGAACATGAATAGATACAAATATCTCAATTTTACCTTTAATAATGTCACTTATGGGTATACATATTGATCTAAGTTGTGAGCTATGTTACTTGTGTCTATATGTTGTCTCCCAAGCATGCACAATCTCTATAAAATTTCTTCTATTTTACATTTTCTCTCCATACATATAAGAATTAGTAAGTGTAGTACAATCAACTAACTAACATATTTAGTGTGACATATCTAAATAAAATTCTTAATGAGTAGTGTGCATATTTTTCTACCCAAGCACCTAATCTAAGCTTTACACTATTCAACCCTAACATTTTCTTTGTCTTGAAGCATGAAAGGATTAACCTTATTTTGATTTAGCGAAAGAATTTACATATGTTGGTGAAGGTTTTTTGTATTTCACTATTATTGATTTAAGTGCCAAAGTTGTCAAAATTGAATCATGTAGGAATCTAGGTAGCACAGGGATTCTAATTATTGAGCTTAGTTTTTACTAACTTAGTTTTTCACTTATGATATTTCAAAGATAACCTTAAAATGTTGGAACTATGGTGTAAAGTAGGCACACAAACCATTTGTGGACTACTAAGAATTCATGTAATTGTTGGGCTAACTCTTATAAATGATAGATACAATTGCATATTCCTCTCGAGCATGTGTATAAGATTACAAGTTTGTTGGTTCCAAGGATGAAATCCGTGAGGCTAGGTTAGAATCTTAGGTAGTAATATGTCCCTAACTGGTATAGAGCTTCCAATCAACCATCTAAGATGTACTCTAATAGTATGACCCTAGGCACATGCAAGGTAGATTTTGAGTGATGTGTTAAATATTAATATGTTGAAGAGATAAGTTGGCATTCTCTGGATTAGTTCAACATAATTCACCAAAAAAATTATTTATGCTCAAAAGAAAAACTTTCAGGGGTTTTTTGTAAAGGAAAATATACTTTTTATTGGCAACATGATTATGGACCCATTGAAGCTTGGAATCCTCTTCAATGTGAAATAAAATAATATGGATATAAACTTGTTACTTGGCATTGGTGAGGAAGGTAGGTGGAGTTATTGTCTAGTAGTCTCAAATCTTTTCAAATGATTACATATGTTTGATCAATCTACCTATGGGGAGGAATATAGGTTACCTAAGGAGGCATCTAAGGCAATAATAATAGACATTTATCGTAATAATGTGAACAAATGTAATGTTTTTTTAAAAGATAGGAAGAAAAAATCCAACTATTAGGCCACTATTTTTTGTCATACTCATGTGTTTTTGTAGTGTATCTATAGGGGTTAATATGGGGTACCTAGGGAGGTACCCAAGGAAATAATAATAGACATGTATTGTAAGAATGTGAACAAATGTAATGAAAAATACTATCTTCTAAGAACATTACATTTGTTCACATTATTACAATGCAGGCCTATTATTGCCTTGGGTACCTCCTTAGGTTTCCAACATTAACCCCCATAAGTACACTACTATTTGTCCATGATTAATCAATTATTTGTTGACACATTAATACAATTTTCCCATCTTTGTAATTGGCCCAATATACATTGGTGTTTGATTTAGAATAATGTGGAAAAATCCTTCAAGGAGGTATAGATCTCATTCACCATTCCTATAGTTTATCAAATACCTCCAAGTTCAATGTTATAGGTGTTAATCACACGATAAATGTAGTTTGAAGCACTCAAACACTTGAATCTATGCAACCTTAATTCATTGTAGTGTGGTTTTAGTTCTTTTAAATGTAATCAAGAGGGCATATTTATTGGTATTTATGACTTCCACCTAAGTTTCCAAAACTTTTGAACATGTGTCTAAGTGTTGTGCATATATCTATACTTCAATATGATCTTTGGCCATTTTTTCTAAATTATTTGTCCTTTTTACCAAAAACATGCTCCATGCCTTCATAACTCATGACCAATTGTAATTTGGATTGGATCATTATATATATTTTTTATCCATATCAATGCTTTTAGAGTGAAAAAAAGTGGAGGAATTAGCTCAAAGGATCATTTTAACCGATGGGGCCTAGTTTGGAAAATTGGGGTTTGAAACATTTTGGAAGCAATTTGAGGCATCAAACATAATTTTTTTTTTTGGGTGTAAAACCTTTCTTTATTAATAAAAACACCTTATTTAACTATTCTACACACGTATATCTTTCCAATGGCATACAAATAACCTCAAATGGAATTTGAATGTAAAATTTATGCCACTTAAAAGTTGACCTTCCTATTTTGACCACCATAATTCAAGAGGATGTCAAATCAGCCACCATTATTCATGGAAAAGGGGCTAGACATGTGATCATGATGAATAATACTCTATAAGGTTCCATATTGTAACTATATCTAAGAGTTGAAGGTGTCAAACATAACCACAAGTGGGCTATCAAGATGTGTTATAATTGAGCCACTAGGAGGAAAAGGGGTTCCATTATATTGGAGTGCGTTTTGTTGTAAAGATGATAAAAATAGTTAAGAGTGGATAGGAAGAGAGAAAACATATATGTAGTTTGTGCATTGTAGCAGCCCATGGGCCACAAGCTTCACTTCTTTGTTCTTGCATCCATTTTCCATTCAGAGAAAGAGAGCAGAGTAACCTCACCTTCATGTTGGGTTTTATCCCAAAAGATTTTTCCAAGCTATATCTTGTGTTAATTTGTGGTATGTGAGTTTTATTTTTTTGTTGTTGTGACAAATTTTCTAGTGGAATATCCACAACAATTTACACATAATATTGGTATTATAGTAGGATCCTTTGGGTATATAATGGGGATTTGTAGGGGATCCAAATCAGTTAATCCAAAAGTTACAAAACCCCAGTCATGGCTAATGAATTTGTGAATAACCCTCATGATCCCGCAAAGGATAGGTTTACATGGCTGGAAACATAAGTTGTAGATATAAAATGTAATGTGAGGCTCCCCATGGAGGCCCTGAACAATAAGCTTGGGTTATTCATAGAATATGGAGGTTCTATCACGAAGGTCGAATTAGAGGGGAAATTGAAAAATTGGAAAGAACTAAAGAGGGAATCTAAGAAAGAACCCAAAAAGGATCAATCTAGTTCGAGTGACATGAACCATTCACAGTACTTATTCAAAATGGAAGTGAATACTGACATCAAGCTATATCAAAGTGATATTTACACTCTAAAACTAAATCACGAGTTGTAGAAATTAGAAGTTTAATTTAGTGTTCATCATAGAGAGGAAGAACAAAAGAATTTATTTGATCAACTAAAATGTAACAACCCTGGTGAAAATTATATGTAAAAATATATAAATACCATGGGTGATCAGAGATGTTGTCCCTTAAGAAACCAATTTCTTGGCTGTGTAGAAATTGTGCTTAAGACATTAATGTTTATTATTCTTGTCACTTATTTGTTTGATGTATCCTCAAGTGAAGGGCCTGAAGGACCTGAATTTTAACCCTTAATACTTAGGTGATATGAAAGACTCAGAATTCCATATGGTTGCTGAATATAAATGCTGAGTGAAGAATGCTTTGAGAAGTTCGAGACAATATGTTGTTTTTCACAGAAACTATTATCTGTAACGCTTTGAGAAGTTAAAGGCAATATGTTGTTCTTCACAGAAACTATTATCTGTAACTTAGAAGAAATGTATAAGTAGGAACTTTAAGTACAAGAGCGCTCCTTTAAGGAATTTTAACTTCATTCACATGAGTAAACAAAGACCTTTAGCTTCATTACCATACTTAAAGAAAGGAAGATACATGATGACACATAACAGAGAAATTACAAATCATACCCAAAAATCTGTGGAAAGCTCCTGATTCTTTCATTAATCATCAAATTTATCAAGAATACAATAGTCTAGTCTCTAGGTTCTTCAAAATTCGAACCCTTTTTCTATAATTCTCCCTCTTTTTATACATCATCGTACAGTTGATAACCAAAACTGTAAAACTGCTTAACTATATCCTAATTGTCTAAAGTAAAATTCATTACAAAATATTACATTGGAGGGTAAAAGACACCTCAAGAAAACAAAATAACAAGAAGTAACAAAGATTAGAATATGACTAGTGATGGTTTCTCATTGTTCAAATATGTGGCTTGAGTAGGTGGTCTGATGACAACTAAACTATTTTAACACAACAAAGCTGCATATTCACAAAATTTCATGCATGGACCTGAGGGTTATGGGCCCACGTATATATCAGAAGCACTCAAATTGGTGGAATTAAAAATTCGAACCCTTTTTCTATAATTTTCCATCTTTTTATACATCATGGGACAGTTGACAATCACCAAAACTGTCAAACTGCTTAACTATCTCCTAACTGTCTAAAGTAAAAGCCATTACAAAATATTACATTGGAGGGTAAAAGACACCTCAAGAAAACAAAATAACAAGAAGTAACAAAAATTAGAATATGACTGGTGATGGTTGCTCGCTGTTCAAATCTGTGTCTTAAGTAGGTGGTCTGAGACAACTAAACTGTTTTAACGCAACAAAGTTGCATCTTCACAAAATTTCATACGTGGACCTATGGGTTATGGGCCCACGTATATATCAGAAGCACTCTAATTGGCGGAATCACAAAGAAACCCGACCAATCAACATTCCTTTGGAGTTTCAGTCATCTGCCTCTAATTTTAATTATTCTGCTAAAACACTAGAATTGGTTGATTTACGCAAAATATGGAAAACCTTCAATTACCACGGAACCAAAGGAATTAAGACTCCGGTTCATAATCTTATCGCATCCACCCTTTCCAAAAACCTTTGCCTTCCCCACGGAATCGAAAAGAAACAAAACTATAGTTCAAAGATTTCTCGGGTCTGAGATTTATAATAAACCCATGCTCTTTTTGACACGATACCCATCGGATCTCGTCCCTTACTGATGAGCGGTTGTGATTGATCCTAACTTCAACAGATTAAGTCACATTCCATAAACCATCGCGTCTGTTTTCTGGGTTAAACCTCGTCCTTGTTAACCACGTGATTATCTTCGGATCTGAATATTTCAAGCGGACGACCCTAATTAACTAAGGTTTTAACTTAGTTTTATAACTCTTCGCATCTGATTTTGGAGTAAACATCGTCCTTGTTAGCCATGCGATTACATTATATATGTTGCATGTCGATCGAATGGCTCAGATATTCTCCTGGGTTTCTCACATTCAAAAGCCATCAGTAATATAAAATAAATCATTTCTTTCAGATTTCGACATTTTATTTTAATTCTGTTAGAAACAATATAAACTTTGAAACTAGAACTCATACCGTTACCTGTTTTGTAGAGATAGCAAAAAAGTGATCCGATTTTGAAAAGGGGTGATGTGGAACACACGTGTTTTTTAGAACATAGTTTTTGGCACTATAATTTTTTTTATGTACATTGCGTTTTAGAATGGTAGTGTTTTTTATGCTAATTTAAAAACGTGGTAATTCTACACCAAACCCTTTTTTTAAAAGGTTTTTATTTTTATTTTCTAATGTATGAAATGTAAATAATTATTTTGTAAATTTAATAATTTTTGAAGTGGTCTTTTTC
>APFE031450359.1:0-14189 GCA_000404065.3 Pinus taeda | reverse complement strand
GTCTTTACACATATTGAATGGTATATTGTTAAACCTCTCGTTCATAATAGGGTTATTAATTATATACATATGTATGGTCTTACCATACCCCTATGAAATATGACAAAGTTTATATATTTGTATACATTGTTGTTTAATTCGGCGTAGGATTCGATGGTGTCCAGCACCCCTACGCAGCCAACGTACACCTAACTCAAATTGAATCTTTAATGCTCCTTAACGGAGAGGTGGACAGCTGGACCTACCTCGAGATATTCCACCCGATCCAGACATCGATCTCAGAAGCTGGTAGAGGAATTTAATGTTACATTCTAGCCTCGATCTCCTTGGGATTACTGATGAGATCAACGGCGGTGATCCCAAATCCTTGATTGAACGGCTATGGTTCGATTGCCAACTATACAGTGGCTTTTAGGGTTATGGTGTTTATATGTTATCGAGAGGTTGTTTTCTGAGGTTCTGTTCACTTACCACCGACTATGGCCATCCGCCTTCAGACGTTCGCCGCAGGCTTCAATGCTGGAGTTCTAGGTATGCCTTTATGCCCAGAAGGTAGTGTAATCTCTCGTCGCTCCGCCCTGAACCCAAATCATTTACAGGTATTTCCATTTTTAGTTCCATTATTTTTATAAAGGAATTTACAGAGTTCTGAAGAATTTGTTTTCCGAAGTTTATTTTCTCATCCATAATGGTTATTAGACAGGGTTCGATGGGTTCGCTGCGACCGGGGATTAACCTCCAAGGAACTGTCTCACAGGTAAGCTTTGTGACCCTTAGCGTAGGATTTAAATATATAGGATGATGCCGAAAGCGAGCGTTAATTCCTCATCCTTACTCTCAGGTGATTTTTACTACTTTCTATTGGAAAGTTTGAGTCATTATGGCTTCTCTTATTTGAGGGTGCCATCCATAGCTCGAAGCCAGGATTCTGCCCTTATAGGTCCTCAAGGCTGCTGCGATAATTTCGCGCCTTGAACGGGACTCCTAAATTTATGTTGCTAAACTCTAAATGTATTTGTCACGATAATTAGACTTCTGGTTAGTAGTTCTATTGTTGATACTATAAGGAAGGTTTTATTGGCGAATCGTTGTGTTTATGACTCAGCCCGGTTGCGCCTTTGAATATTTAGCATGTATATGAATATTTATCTTGCTGTTAGTTTGTACAGGATGAACATAGCTCTGTTTCCGAGCATATATGGAATTTATTGGTTCTCCTTTTATGTATAAACACTGAGATTCTTTGACTACCTTTACGTCTCTGTTAAGACCCGACAAGGTTTATTAATCCATTACTTTTACATGATTTTGCTCTGGAAATAGTGTATATTTGAGTTTGCCGTTATAATACTTAGAGTTAATCTATGAATATTCGTATGGCTACTCGCTGTAACTAGAATGTACATTATTTAGTCGTTCTGTTATTGTTTGTGCACATAATCTCCAGTTGCGACCCTTGATGGTCTCGGCGCCGGAAACAATGGCTACTTCTTGACTGTTACTATTCTTATGGTTTTGGGTCGCGACAGTTTGTCCTTTTCTGTAACCGTTGTTATGGTCACCTATATGGTTTTACTACAGAATGTAAACATAGTTTATTGGATACGAATTTATTTCTTTTCTTCAGGCAGTTTAACTCTAATGTTTACATGGTTTTCCATACATGATTTATCTGGAATATTTTCAAGGTTTTCTAACTGTTCACAACCTCATATTTTCATTTTCTTTACATTCGAGTAAACTGGTCCCTTTACGAGGGTTTTAGATAGTTTTGCTGGTTGCTATGGATCATTTTCCAATGTGCATGGATACTCTATCTTTCCTTTTCGCAGAGAAGAATATAAATTTTATTTCACCGAGTAATGTCTCGATTGGTTCGACTACTGTGTGCAGACCATACGCACACTGGTCCCACCGAATCTTGTCATTATATAGTATTGTACTACTCCATTCGTCTATTGTCATTTTCTTTATTTGCTTACTACATCACTGTTATGCATGTAATGATTCCTTTCTGCCTCCTTAATATGTAATCCCTTCAATATATGGTATGATTTATGAAGGTTGTTTTCATGAATTCGAATAATGATGAGACCGACCGAGTCCGTTCAGTCCTCCACTCAGGTTTTATTTAATGATTTAGTCTGTGCATTTAATTTGTTTTCTGCGTCCTAGCAGCATATACTTATTTCCTTTTGACATGCTAGGATTATTTATCAGGATATCCTATATCTTAACTTACAGTCTGGATAATATTTTCAAGAACATGGATGTGGCTTTAAATATAAAATGGTAAATGTACTTACCTGTACTGCTACGCTTACAGTCTTCTGTACTTCTCTAGAATAGAGAAAATTAATCTGTTACTTGTTCTCCTCCCAACCACGAGATTAGTCAACTAGACTGAATCTCCCCCCAAGCTCATTTGCCAGACCACTGTCTTCAGCAAATATAATGCACCACTTGTGCCTGTGCTATCTGGTCCTTACCAGACTTAGCACCCTCTTTTCTTCCTCAGTGCCTTCTTTTCCCCGTTTTTTCCTTAACAACCCGGGTCTTTTCCTTTTCTCTCTTTTTCTATGGAAATAGGAAAAGCAGTTAGGGTTTTTCCCTTGTTAGCAGCTGTTTCTTTTTTTTTTTAATCTGGCAAGAGAAGAGAATAACTTCCTAACAGAAAGTTATTATGTGTAATTACTCAATTTGTACTCAACTTTTGAATTAATAATATTCAAATCATTTTTCAAGAAAAAAAATAATAATCTGTGTTCCATATTTACCTGCAATGGTAAAATAGAATATTTATTCACATAAATTATCTGGTCATTACATCTCCTCCCCCTGAGATTGGACACCGTCTCGGTGTCTTTCAGCCATGAACAAAGCTGGATAAGTTATTTTAATTAATTCTCCATCCTCCCAAGTGGCCTCCTTAGGTCCAAAATGTCGCCATTGTATCCTAACTTGTGTAATAACTCGTTTTCACAGCTACACTTCTCTCTCGTCGAGGATGTTCAGAGGTTCGACCAAAACCTCTCCTTCCGGTTCGACCTGCATTGCACAATTTCTTAAGTTAGCTTTCCTTTCAGAACTAATTCTTATCAAGTTTTATTGTAACAGTAACTCCCACCTGAATATCCTGCCATCAAATTACATGCTTAGGCTCATAGACATATTTCTTTAGTACTGAAACATGGAACACGTTGTGGACCCAAATGTGACTTGGCAGGGCAAGTTGGTAAGCCACTGGTCCAATCCTGGCCAAGACTTGGAAGGGTCCACAGTATCGGGGTGCCAATTTGGCACACCCACTCCACTGTAAGGTACTTCTTTTGGCCTGAATTCTGATATAAACATGATCCCCAACTTGGTACTCCTTGAACCTTCTTTTCCGATCAGCAAAATTTTTCTGTCTATCTTGAGCAACTCTCAAATTAACGTGCACTCTTTTCACCATATCTTCCATTTCCTTAAGCATCTCAGGTCCTAGACTCATTTTATCTTCGGGTCCTCCCCAGCTAGAGGGTGTACGACATTTTCGGCCATACATGACCTCAAATGGATTCATTTCCGTAGAGGTGTGATACCCATTGTTATACGCGAATTCCACCAGATGTAAATACTCTTCCCACAACGTGGGTTGCTGCATGACATAAGCCCTTAACATGTCCTCCACCACTTGGTTCACTCGTTCCGTTTGTCCATCAGTCTGAGGATGGTATGCTGTGATGAAGTTTAATTGGGTTCCTAAATCAGCGAATAGTGTTTTCCAAAAAGTTGATGCGAACTTCACATCACGATCGGAAATTATCGTTTTTGGAAGCCCATGTAACTTGAACACATTCTGGATAAAAATATGAGGAATCTGTGCAGGTTTATACGTGGATTGTACAGGTATAAAATGTGCAGCTTTACTCAACTTGTCTAGTACCACCATAATGGAATCATTGTTTCTTTTTGTCTTAGGTAATCCTGTGATAAAATCCATGGAAATGATCTCCCATTTCCATTCTAGGACAGGTAATGGTTGTAACAATCCTGCTGGACGCTGGTGCTCCGCTTTAATATGCTGGCACTCTAAACATCTTGCCAAGTACTCAGCAATGTTCTTCTTCATTCCCGGGCAAAAGTAATATTTTCGGATTGCAGTAATCATTTGCTGATACCTCAGGTGCCCCGCATAATGACTGATATGGAATTCATCCATAATCAGGTTTTTAATTCTGTCTTGGTTGGGTACATATAACCTTTGCTTGAAATATATCATCCTAGCATCATCTAACTCATATTCTTGTTGGCTTTTCGCGTTTGCGGATTGCTGTATTTGCAGTTTTAGTTGCTGATACTCAGTATCTTGGTCTGAAGCTTCCTTTATCATCTCCAAAAAGGGACTCTTCCACCCACTAATGGAAATTTCATACAAATGTTGTATTTTCCAACTTAAGGCATCTGCCACTCGGTTTTCTTTTCCCTGTAGATGTTTTATCTCAAAATCAAAGCCGCTTAAGAAGTCCACCCACAGTTCTTGTCTAGCGTTTAAAGTGGGCTAGCTGAAATAGCTGGTTAAACTATGATGGTCGGTGAGCAGCAAGAATTTCCTGCCCACAAGAGAATGCTGCCACATTTTTAAGGCATGAATGACGGCAGCCAATTCCAAATCATAAGCAGAGTATTTATGTTCATGCTCCTTCAATTTTCGAGACTCGTATGCAATCACTTTTCCTTCTTGCATTAAAACTCCACCTACTCCTTCTTTGCTTGTGTCCATACATACCACATAATCCTTATCAGGATCGACTATACTCAAAATAGGTGCTGTGGTGAGTAGGTGTTTCAATCGTTCAAAACTTTTCTGGAAGCTTGGGGTCTAATGAAATGCTTTTCCCTTTCTCTGCAATGAAGTAATGGGAAAAGCTACTTTAGAAAAGCCTTCTACAAACCTCCTATAATATCTAGCCAATCCCATGAAGGATCGAACATCTGCCACATCTTTTGGTACATGCCACTCCATTATGGCCTTTATCTTCTCCGGGTCCACTACGATCCCATCCTTTGTAATTACATGACCCAAGTATTGGATTTCTTCTTTAAAGAAATCACTCTTACTAAACTTTGCGTATAGCTGATGTTCTCGAAGGGTCTGTAACACCATTCTGAGATGTTCATGATGTTCTTCAATGGTGCGAGAATATATTAATATATCATCAATAAACATCAGCACAAATCTATCCAAATAACGATGGAAAATGTTGTTCATTAAACACATGAAAGTTGCAGGGGGGTTGGTTAGTCCGAACGGCAAGACCACAAATTCGTAGTGACCATACCTTGTTCTAAAAGTTTTTTTAGCGATATCTTTTTCTTTAATTCGGATCTGATGGTAGCCTGATCGTAGATCAATCTTACAGAACACTGCCACACCTTTCACTTGATCAAATAGTTCATCGATCCGAGGTAACAGATATTTATTCTTGATGGTCAACTTATTTAAATGTCGGTAATCAATGCACATCTGGAGGGTTCCGTCCTTTTTCTTGACAAATAGTACTGGGGCTCCCCATGAGGACACGCTAGGATGTATGTAATCTTTATCTAGTAAATCCTGCAACTGCATTTTTAATTATGTCAGTTCGGGTACACTCATTCTATAGGGTGCTCGTGACACTGGCGCTGCTCCTGGTACCAACTCAATGGTAAAATCTATATTTCTTTTTGGTGGTAATCCAGGGATTTCTTCTGGGAACACATCTGTGAATTCTTGGATTGCAGGGATCTTGTTCAGAATAGTTGTTTTATCCTTAGAATCTGCATAACCCAGCTGGATGGCATAGACCTGGCACCCTTTCCGAATACATTTTACGAGCTGGGTTGCGGTTATTGGTCGAACATGCATAGGTCTTTTAATTCCTTGCATTTCTTTTTTGGTTCCATGGTGATCTCTAAAGTAGATAATCATGGTTTTACAATCAACTAATGACCAGTGCTTTTCCAGCCAGTCCATACCAATTAGAATACCATAGGAGCCAAGGGGAAGCATGTTTAAGTCAGCCATTACTGGCTATCCTGCTGTAGTGAAGGAGCAGTCATTAACTTTGGTTGTCACTCGCCTTTTGGCTCCTGTAGCTAATTGTACCAGCCATGGGTTTTTAAACTTAACAGATTCTAAATTACAACGTTCCACCACTTTTGGGCTTACATAACTTAGTGTAGCCCTGGGGTCAATTAAAACAACTATAGTAAGGTCTGAGATCTTACCTTCGAATTCGACCATGGTTGGTTGGTATTCCACCTGACGGTCTTCCAAAGCCACATTAATCCTGGGTACACTGCATCCTACTTCGCCGATTGTTGAGGCTTCGTGAATTTGGGATAACTGTTCAGTCCCCTTTCGCTGTGGAAAGATTTTAATGTAATGGGGTCCGCCACAACCCCAGCATTGCATTGGGGGTCTTACTGCCACTTCACTGTCCAACCGTGCATGTTGTTCGCTGACTTTAGACTCATTTGTAGGCCTAAATTTGGATGTAGTTCTTGTTGTAGTTCTGTTGTTTAGTCCCTTGCCATTTCCCTTACTTCCACTGCTGCGATTCCCTTTGTTATTTCCGATTGACTTAAAGCTCTTTTTCTCATTCCATTTTCTACCAGCAGCTTCCCCTTTTTGTTTGCTTTGTTGATAACAGATTCTGGCCTGACAGATTACCTCGTCCATTGATTGTGGATTGTCAAATTCAATCCTCTCCCGCATGTATGGTGGTAAGCTGCTAACAAATCGTTGTACCTTTGCTTTTTCCTCCCTTATATATGGCACATAGCGGAGTAAGGAAGTAAAACGGGTGATGAATTCGTCCATAGTCTGCTGCCCCAATCACAGATCATGGAACTCTCTTGCCTTTTCATCGTAGAAGCGTTCAGTTAAATACCTCTCCTTAAAATATCTTTGAAAGTTATCCCAAGTAATGGTCTGCTCAGTAACTCCTTTTACGATCTTCACTTCCTCCCACCATAAGGTGGCCTTTCCCTGTAGTTGAAAGATAGCCAATCGTGCTTTAAGATTGTGGTCATATTCATAGAGCTGAAAATACTTGTTCATGTTGATTAACCATGCTTCAGCTGCTTCTTCTTGTTCTCCGTCAAAATGTGCTGGTTTAATTTTTCAGAACTCCCCTTGTAGTTCCACCCTTTGTCTTTTTGAAGTTTGTTGTTCAAATACATTATCGGAACATTCCTCTTGCTCCTCCGATCTTTCAGGGGGTATATGGTGGTTCTGTTCTTCGGACATCCTCTACTGCTCCGTGCTAGGACTAACTGGTGATACAAACTTTTTAGAATTCTTTCTTGTTCCATCGTTAGTCGAGCATTGTCTTCCCGTAGTCTCGCCATCTCGTTCTTAAGCTCCTCTACCGTTTCCAAAATGGCTTGATTTGTAACTTTGGCCTCTTCCCCAAGTTGTATCCACAGTTGAGGATTATTTTCGGGGCCATCTGCCCCTTGTCCCATCACAGGTCATCGAGTTGTATTATCTGCTCTCCCCATGCTGCATTTTCCGAAACTCTTGATCATGTACTTCATCAAAAAAAAAAATTGAAAGGGTAATGATGAGGAAGATTTATATTTTATACAATGTCTCTACATGTCATTTCTATCTTTACCCAGAGGCCTCAATTCTGTAACTGGGTTCTGATACCACATGTCACAACCCCAAATACAAGTACTTAATTATACACCATAAAAAAAAAAAATATTATTGTCTTTACACATATTGAATGCTATATTGTTAAACCTCTCGTTCATAATAGGGTTATTAATTATATACATATGTATGGTATTACCATACCCCTATGAACTATGATGGAGTTTATATATTTGTATACATTGTCGATTAATTCGGCATAGGATTCGATGGTGTCTAGCACCCCTACGCAACCAACGTACACCTCACACAAATTGAATCTTTAATGCTCCTTAATGGAGAGGTGGACAGTTGGACCTGCCTCGAGATATTCCACCCGATCCGGATATCGATCTCAGAAGCTGGTAGAGGAATTTAATCTTATAGTCCGGCCTCGATCTCCTCGGGATTACTGATGAGATCAATGGCAGTGATCCCAAATCCTTGATCGAACGGCTACGGTTCGATTGCCAACTATACAGTGGCTTTTAGGGTTATGGTGTTTATATGTTAGTGGGAGGCTGTTTTCCGAGGTTCTATTCACTTACCACCGACTATGTCCATCTGCCTTCAGACGTTCGCCATAGGCTTCAATGTTGGAGCTCTGGGTATGCCTTTGTGCCCAGAAGGTAGTGTAATCTCTCGGCGCTCCGCCCTGAACCCAAATCATTTACAGGTATTTCCCTTTTTAGTTCCATTATTTTGATAAAGTAATTTACAGAGTTCTGAAGAATTTTTTTTCCGAAGTTTATTTTCTCATCCATAATGGTTATTTGACAGGGTTCGATGGGTTCGCCACAACCGGGGATTAACCTCCGAGGAACTGTCTCACAGGTAAGCTTTGTGACCCTTAGCATAGGATTTAAATATATAAGATGATGCCGAAACGAGCGTTAATTCCTCATCCTTACAGTCAGGTGATTTTTACTGTTTTCTATTGGAAATTTTGAGTCATTATGGCTTCGCTTATCTGAGGGCGCCATCCATAGCTCGAAGCCAGGATTCTGCCCTTATAGGTCCTCAAGGATGCTGCGATACTTTCGCGCCTTGAACGGGACTCCTAAATTTATGTTGCTAAACTCTAAATGTATTTGTCATGATAATTAGACTTTTGGTTAGCAGTTCTATTGTTGATACTGTAAGGAAGGTTTTATTGGCGAACCGTTGTGTTTATGACTCAGCCTGGTTGCGCCTTTGAATATTTAGCATGTATATCAATATTTATCTTGCTGTTAGTTTGTACAGGATTAACATAGCTCTGTTTCCGAGCATATATGGAATTTATGGGTTCTCCTTTTATGTATAAACACTGAGATTCATTGACTACCTTTACGTCTCTGTTAAGACTCGGCAAGGTTTATTAATCCATTACTTTTACATGATTTTTCTCTGGAAATAGTGTATATTTGAGTTTGTCGTTATAATACTTAGAGTTAATCTATGAATATTCGTATGGATGCTCGTTGTAACTGGAATGTACATTATTTAGTCGTTCTGTTATTGTTTGTGCATATACTCTCTAGTTGTGACCCTTGATGGTCTCGACGCCGGAAATAGTGGCTACTTCTTAACTGTTACTATTCTTATGGTTTTGGGTCTCGACAGTTTGTCATTCTCTGTAACCGCTGTTATGGTTGCTTATATGGTTTTGCTACAGAATCTAAACATAGTTTATTGGATACGAATTTCTTTCTTTTCTTCAGGCAGTTTAACTCTAATGTTTACATGGTTTTCCATACATGATTTATCCGGAATCTTTTCAAGGTTTTCTAACTGTTCACAACCTCATATTTTCATTGCTTTTACATTCGAGTAAAATCGTCCCTTTACGAGGGTTTTAGATAGTTCTGTTGGTTGCTATGGATCATTTGCCAATGTGCGTGGATACTCTATCTTTCCTTTTCGCAGAGAAGAATATAAATTTTATCTCACCGAGTAAAGTCTCGGTTGGTTCGACTACTATGTGTAGACCATACGCACACCGGTCCCACCGAATCTTGTCATTATATAGTATTGTACTACTCCATTCGTCTATTGTCATTTTCTTTATTTGCTTATTACATCACTGTTATGCATGTAATGATTCCTTTCTGCCTCCTTAATATGAAATCCCTTCAATATATGGTATGATTTATGAAGGTTGTTTTCTTGAATTCCAATAATGCTGAGACCTACTGAGTCCGTTCAGTCCTCCACTCAGGTTTTATTTAATGATTTAGTCTGTGCATTTAATTTGTTTTCTGCATCCTGGCAGCATATACTTATTTCCTTTTGACATGCTAGGATTATTTATCAGGATATCCTATATCTTAACTTACAGTCTGGATAATATTTTCAAGAACATGGATGTGTCTTTAAATATAAAATGGTAACTGTACTTACTTGTACTGCTACGCTTACAGTCTTCTGTACTTCTCCAGAATAGAGAAAATTAATCTGTTGCTTGTTCTCCTCCCAACCACGAGATTAATCAACCAGACTGAATCTCCCCCCAAGCTCATTTTCCAGACCATTGTCTTCAGCAAATATAATGCACCACTTGTGCCTGTGCTATCTGGTCCTTACCAGACTTAGCACCCTCTTTTCTTCCTTAGTGCCTTCTTTTCCCCATTTTTTCCTAAACAACCCGATTCTTTTCCTTTTCTCTCTTTTTCTATGGAAATAGGAAAAGCAGTTAGGGTTTTTCCCTTGTTAGCAACTGTTTCTTTTTTTTTATCTGGCAAGAAAAGAGAATAACTTCCTCACAGAAAGTTATTATGTCTAATTACTCAATTTGTACTCAGCTTTTGAATTAATAATATTCAAATCATTTTTCAAGAAAAAAAATAATAATCTATGTTCCATATTTACCTACAATGGTAAAACAAAAGATTTATTCACATAAATTATCCGGTCATTACATCTCCTCTCCCTGAGGTTGGACACCGTCTCGGTGTCTTTCAGCCACGAACAGAGCTGGATAAGTTCTTTTCATTAATTCTTCATCCTCCCAGTGGCCTCCTCAGGTCCAAAATGTCGCCATTGTATCTTAACTTGGGTAATAACTCGTTTTTGCAGCTACACTTCTCTCTGGTCGAGGATGTTCAGAGGTTCGACCAAAACCTCTCCTTCCGGTTCGACCTACATTGCACAATTTCTTAAGTTAGTTGTCCTTCAGAACTAATTGTTATCAAGTTTTATTGTAACAGTAACTCCCACCTGAATATCCTGCCATCGAATTACATGCTTATGGTCATAGACATATTTCTTTAGTACTGAAACATGGAACACGTTGTGGACCCAAATGTGACTTGGCAGGGCAAGTTTGTAAGCCACTGGTCCAATCCTGGCCAAGACTTGGAAGGGTCCACAGTACCAGGGTGCCAATTTGGCACACCCACTCCACTGTAAGGTACTTCTTTAGGCCTCAGTTCTGATATAAACATGGTCCCCAACTTGGTACTCCTTGAACCTTCTTTTCCGATCAGCAAAATTTTTCTGTCTATCTTGAGCAGCTCTCAAATTAACGTGCACTCTTTTTACCATATCTTCCATTTCCTTAAGCATCTCATGTCCTAGACTCAGTTTATCTTCGGGTCCTCCCGAGCTAGAGGGTGTATGGCATTTTCGTCCATACATGACCTCAAATGGATTCATTTGCGTAGAGGTGTGATACCCATTGTTATACGCGAATTCCACCAGATGTAAATACTCTTCCCACAACGTGGGTTGCTGCATGACATAAGCCCTTAACATGTCCTCCACCACTTGGTTCACTTGTTCCGTTTGTCCATCAGTCTGAGGATGGTATGCTGTGCTGAAGTTTAATTGGGTTCCTAAATCAGCAAATAGTGTTTTCCAAAAAGTTGATGTGAACTTCACATCACGATCGGAAATTATCGTTTTTGGAAGCCCATGTAAATTGAACACATTCTGGATAAAAATATGAGCAATCTGTGCAGCTTTATACGTGGATTCTACCGGTATAAAATGTGCAGCTTTACTCAACTTGTCTAGTACCACCATAATGGAATCATTGTTTCTTTTTGTCTTAGGTAATCCTGTGATAAAATCCATGGAAATTATCTCCCATTTCCATTTTGGGATAGGTAATGGTTGTAACAATCTTGTTGGATGCTGGTGCTCCGCTTTAATCTGCTGGCACTCTAAACATCGTGCCAAGTATTCAGCAATGTTCTTCTTCATTCCCGACCAAAAGTAATCTTTTCGAATTGCAGTAATCATTTTCTGATACCCTGGGTGCCCCGCATAATGACTGATATGGAATTCATCCATAATCAGGTTTTTAATTCTGTCTTGGTTGGGTACATATAACCTTTGCTTGAAATATATCATCCCATCATCATCTAACTCATATTCTTGTTGGCTTTTCGCGTTGGCGGATTGTTGTATTTGCAATTTTAGTTGTTGATACTCAGTATCTTGGTCTGAAGCTTCCTTTATCATCTCCAAAAAGGGACTCTTCCACCCACTAATGGAAATTTCATACAAATGTTGTATTTTCCGACTTAAGGCATCTGCCACTTGGTTTTTTTTTCCCTGTAGATGTTTTATCTCAAAATCAAATCCGCTTAAGAAGCCAACCCATCGTGCTTGTCTAACGTTTAAAGTGGGCTGGCTGAAATAGTTGGTTAAACTATGATGGTCGGTGAGCAGCAAGAATTTCCTGCCCACAAGATAATGCCGCCACATTTTTAAGGCATGAATGATGGCAGCCAATTCCAAATCATAAGCAGAGTATATATGTTCATGTTCCTTCAATTTTCGAGACTCGTATGCAATCACTTTGCCTTCTTGCATTAAAACTCCACCTACTCCTTCTTTTCTTGCATCTGTACATACCACATAATCCTTATCAGGATCGGCTATACTCAAAATAGGTGTTGTGGTGAGCAAGTGTTTCAATCATTCAAAACTTTTCTGGAAGCTTGGGGTCCAATGAAATGCTTTTCCCTTTTTCTACAATGAAGTAATGGGAAAAGCTACTTTAGCAAAGCCTTCTACAAACCTCCTATAATATCTAGCCAATCCCATGAAGGATCGAACATCTGGCACATCTTTTGGTACATGCCACTCCATTATGGCATTTATCTTCTCCGGGTCCAATGCGATCCCATCCTTTGTAATTACATGACCCAAGTATTGGATTTCTTCTTTAAAGAAATCACACTTACTAAACTTTGCGTATAGCTGATGTTCTCGAAGGGACTGTAACACCATTCTGAGATGTTCATGATGTTCTTCCATGGTGCGAGAATATATTAATATATCATCAATAAATATCAGCACAAATCTGTCCAAATAACGATGGAAAATGTTGTTCATTAAACACATGAAAGTTGCAGGGGCGTTGGTTAGTCCGAACAGCAAGACCACAAATTCGTAATGACCATACCTTGTTCTAAAAGTTGTTTTAGCGACATCTTCTTCTTTAATTCAGATCTGATGGTAGCCTGATCGCAGATCAATCTTAGAGAACACTGTCACACCTTTCACTTGATCAAATAGTTCATCGATCCGGGGTAAAGGATATTTATTCTTGATGGTCAACTTATTTAACTGTCGGTAATCAATGCACATCCGGAGGGTTCCGTCCTTTTTCTTCACAAATAGTACTAGGGATCCCCATGGGGACACGCTAGGACGTATGTAATCTTTATCTAGTAATTCTTGCAACTGCATTTTTAATTCTGTCATTTCGGGTACACGCATTCTATAGGGTGCTTGTGACACTGGCGCTGCTCCCGGTACCAACTCAATGGTAAAATCTATGTTTTTTTTTGGTGGTAATCCAGGGATTTCTTCTGGGAACACATCTGTGAATTCTTGGATTACAGGGATATTGTTCAGAATAGTTGTTTTATCCTTAGAATCTGCATAACCCACCTAGATGGCATAGACCTGGCATCCTTTCCGAATACATTTTACGAGCTAGGTTGTGGTTATTGGTCGAACTTGCACAAGTCTTTTAATTCCTTGCATTTCTTTTCTGGTTCCATGGTGATCTCTAAAGTAGATAATCTTGGTTTTACAATCAACTAATGACTAGTGATTTTCCAGCCAGTCCATACCAATTAGAATATCATAGGAGCCAAGGGGAATCACGTTTAAGTCAGCCATTACTGGTTGTCCTGCTATAGTGAAGGAGCAGTCATTAACTTTGGTTGTCACTCGCCTTTTGGCTCCTGTAGCTAATTGTACCAGCCATGGGCTTTTAAACTTAACAGATTGTAAATTACAACGTTCCACCACTTTTGGGCTTACATAACTTAGTGTAGCCCCGGGGTCAATTGAAACATCTATAATAAGGTTTGAGATCTTACCTTCGAATTCGACCATGGTTGGCTGGTATTCCGCCTGACGATCTTCCAAAGCCGCATTAATCCTGGGTACGCTGTGTCTTACTTCGCCGATTGTTGAGGCTTCATGAATTTGGGATAACTGTTCAGTCCCCTTTCATTGTGGACAGTTTTTAATGTAATGGAGTCCCCCACAACCCCAGCATTGCACTGGGGGTCTTACT
>APFE031450353.1:0-16606 GCA_000404065.3 Pinus taeda | reverse complement strand
AAAAAAAGTGAGTGATTGATATTTTAGACCTCAAAAAAAGAATAAAAGATGTTTTATATTTATATATATGTTGAATAACTTGTTAAGATTGAAATTTTGGTTTTGATGTCCTTGCATATTGTTTGACCAGATTAGTTCAAAATGGGCAAGCGAAAGAAATGGCAATATATCGTGGATCTTGAGGTGCAAGACCTCAAAGGCAAAATGACTTTCTCCAGTAAAGACTTGGTTTGGGCAGAAATAAATACAAAAGACAATGGTATTGATCGTGTTGCTGTAATCCCGTTACGACGAGTTGCTGACTTTATCAAAGGAGAGGAAGAAAATCCTATTGCTCCATGTAAATTCGTACGAAAAACAAAGGGTAAACCAAAAGAAAGATCTACTGCTGCATTGCAATATGATATGTGAGTATTTAAAATATATATTGTTTAGATATTTTGAAACCACGATTATCTTTCTTTGTATGTACTAACAATTTAAATTTTTGGTTTAGATATCATTGTTCATTTGGCCCAGAGGACAAAAGAGGAAATATTTCAGCTAAATGAAGGACATCATTTGTGCAGAAGAGGGGTTGTCAATGCCACTTTATTGTGAAAGTTATGCATGAAATTCCTGATAGAGCAATATTGACTTTCAATATATATGAACATGAAGATGGGGAAGGTTGGGCTTGTCATGGTCAAGGTGACACTTCAGGTGAGACCAGGGCCTTGCTTAGGCCAAAGCTTTCGAGGGACATTGTTGGATATGTAGAGAGTTGTTTCTTTTTGGGAGTGCCTATTGATGTAGTGTATAGAACACACATTAAGAGACATGTTGACATCGATGTGGCAGCTCGAGATAGAGATTTCTTCTTATGCAGGAAAGATATTGTAAACATTTATAATAGGTTGGCGAAGGGAAATTACCAACTTCACAAAAAGGATGAAATGAGTGTAAACCTTTGGTATCAAAAGCATCGGGAAGATTTTTTCTTTTACCAAAAGCCCAATGGTGTGGAGGTCCCTTTTATAATAGGGATTCAAACAAAGTGGATGTTGGAGACAATGTTCAAGCTATCGCACAATAGCTTAATAGCCATGGATTCAACATTTAACACAAACAAATATGGGGTAAGTCATATGCCAATGATTTATTGAATATATTTATTTAAGTTGTATCCATTGTAAATGATTAATAACTTGTATTTGAATTTATGTAATGTTGAAAATGACAGTATCAATTGTATACACTCGTGGCATTTGATGAACAACAAAGCGGGGTGCCTGTTGCATGGGTCGTGGCATCACGAAACACATCAGATGATATTTCAATATGGCTGGAGCAGTTCATGCGCAAGTGTTTCCAAACCCGTCCTGATTGGAAAGTCAATGCTTTCATGGTTGATGATGCACTGGCTGAAATCAGTGCCTTGAGGTAACTTAACATTGTCATGATATAACCAAACTTGCATTTTTTTTTTTAAATACCACACTAAAATGCATTGAATATGGCAGGAGGATCACAGGTTGTGATGTGATCTTATGCGTTTGGCATGTACGGAGGGCTTGGTTGAAAAATGTCAATCGGTTGGCCACTAGTTCCATAAAAGCCAAAGAGATGTTTAGTGAGTTAGGTTTCATCATGAAACACACTCTCAATTATGAAGTGGAAGATGCAATCAATCAATTTTTTATCAAGTTTGCAGATGAAGAGAAGTTCTTAGACTATTTCAACAAGAATTGGGTCACTGGAGATAAGATTCGTAAGTAAACATTTTTTCATACTATATGCATTTTTTCCTTTTATAAAGGTGATATAGTGAGACTGACATCATTCTATTTGCAATCAGGTATGTGGGTGAAAGGTTTTCGGGAGTTTCCTCATGCAAATCAGCAGACCAATAATGCTGTTGAGTCATACCATTGTTACCTAAAAACAACATTTCTATCTGACAGAAGGAAAAAATGTGCCCGGAGGATGGATTGGTTATTGCATATGCTACTAACAACAGTTGAACCTTGTTATCGGTTCAAGGAAATCTTAAAAGAAGAAGGATTTCTAAACAACTACAAGAGATAAAAACAACTAGAATCATCAGTGGAACGAGCAAGAAAAATTATGGATACTGATTGTTGTCCTCATGAGAACATAACCCGTGCTTATTGGGTGAGAAGTCAGACAGATCGAGATAAAAAATACCTTGTCACCTGGTATCGTAAGGATTTTATAACGTGTGAATGTCCATGGTCTATCCGTGGAAACATTTGCAAGCATGCCATAAAAGTTAATTGGTTGTATTTCCAATCGGATAATTCAAATCCATTGATTCATCAGCATGCAGAGGATAACATATGCAATGACCCACCTGAGATCAATATAGAGCCTCAAAACCATGATGAAGATGTCGATGCTACTCTTATGGCCACAAATGTTGTTCATGAAGATGCCGAGGCACTTCATTTGGCAAGGGAGGAGTTGTTTAGCTATACACATCTCATTTTAGATAATCCTCCTACTACTTTGGCGAGGACAATCCAGTTGACTGATATGCTTAAAAAAATGTTGGATGAATTCAATAATTTGCACGTTACTGATTTTGACTTCACACCTGGATTGGAATCTCTTGATCCATCTTTGAAGAGGAAGAAGAGTTTCCTTAGCCCCACAAAAAAAGAAGAAGTAGCAGAAAAAACAATGGTTTGGAAATTGATTTAAATGTTGATCCATCAGAATATGAACCATTTGAGTTTCGATACCTCAATAAGTGAGGACGTCATCGATCAAATAATGCCGTCTCTATGGTTCCAGGTTAGTTTCATGTGTTGAATATAGTCATGATTTTAGATTTAATTATTTAATCATCACTATTCTTTAACATGTGGTATGTTTATTTTTATAGCAATGCAACAATCCCCAACCATGGCAATAACCCAAGACCAAAGGGAGATGCAAGACCATCCAACCTTACTTGCCATGCCAGGTACATTTGACACTCTTTCATTGTGTGTGTACATATACCTTGATGCTCTAGAAAATTTCTTTGCGATAACTTTTGACATTTTTCTAGGTAACTATAGAATAAGTGGAGAAGCATCATCTTCTACCATGACTGATCATCTACAGAAGGATTTCAACTCTAGTGGGAATCAATGAGGTATGCACAAAGAATAGATAAGCTAGGTTATTATGGCGTCATCAGGTGGCCCTTTATCATATGATAAGTATATTTATGTTTTCCCATTGTTATGTTGTTGTAAAAATACCTTTTTCATAATCTGTTCATGGACACAAATCAAACCCCTTATTTGGAATTTTGAGGTTTGATTTGGTATTTTTGAAGAAGATTACAAACTTGCCCATTCCCAGGTCTGATACCACTTGAAATCTTGGTATTGCATATTCAAGTGTCAATGTTTGATACATTGGATGCTTGTGTGAATTTATTATCTTTCCATCATGGATCTGCATATCATGTCTTTGTTTGGATGGACATAATGAATCACTTCAAGAGGCTATAGTTTCTTTTTTCTCCTTGTAAACAAATAAGCCCTTACATCCATACCAACCAATACATTATGCATCTTGCCATACTCTATAACCTTCAATGCTTACATAAATACAAGTTTGTAGTTTTATAAAGTACACAAATAAAAAATATGTCCATACCAACCAACACATTTGTCTCCTTTACATAGGAAATCATGGTGCTGTCCATGCTTTTGATGCCTTCTTTATGTCATTTGTGTTGTACATGATCCCTCCTCTTGTCAATTAATGACCTGAACCACTAACTTGACATTGTTTCATTGTGCACTATGACATTTTTATCTAACTTCTTCGGAAAATGAGGAACTGATGTGAGTGTCCACGTTTGTGGAGCCCAATATTAGTATCTTCTGGGAAGGGCTTTAATTATCATTGACTGCTAGGGCGGACTTTTGTTTTTTGGTTTCTCTAGTTTCTATCTGTGCAGGCAATACTATTTCTGAGTTTATAAACTGAAAGACTGTTTTAAGTGTGGTAGCTTTAATTTCTCTTCTTTTACACTTTTCATTTAATTCACAATAACAAAATTAGCAGGAGAATCTGGTACACAAATCACTTACTTTTATGCATTTAATTCATTTAATGCATGCTCTATCCAATGTCGAATAGGGTTGATATAATCAACACCTCCAATATATGAATTACCTACTCATTACCATGTATTACTTGATGAGAATAGTTTTACTGTGGATGATCTTCAGATTTTGGTCCATGCATTATCTTATGTGTAAGAAACAATGCTTGATGGTTTTATTTTGATGTTACAACCCAATTCTATTGAGGTTTTGACTCTAACTGTGTATTTGTTTGGTTGCAGGTATCAAAGGAGTACAACGGCAATATCTTCAGGTAGGGTGTTAATCTTTAAAGGACTGTAATTTGTTTCTCCTTTACAATGGAAATGCCAGTAGTTAAATTTATATCTGGTCTGATTATTATGTGTTTGATGATGTGCAGTTGCCCCAATAAATTATGCACATTTAGCTGCAACCCACATGAGCTTAATGAAACAGCTTCCCGATCAGGAAGAGCTGAAGGGTCAACTGCATCTGGAGGAGCACATGTCCCTGAGCTCCCTGCTCTGCACCAAAAATTTTGCCACACAATGTTCTTCTGCTGAATCTTACAGAATTTTTTCTTCCCTCCATTCATGCATTTAATTCATTTAAACAACAATACTCTGATGAAATTGTCAGCAGAACTGAAATTATAATTGCATCTATGTATGCTTTTATAATCCAGTCTCTCCAACCGTCCCAAAACCTTGGGATGTGAAATCTGATTTCTCCGCTTGCACATCACTAATGATACATGAACAATAAATTTTTATGTATGTAAGGTGAATCTTACTGGATTGATCAATTGTTGAGTGACAATTCTTGGATGATGATTTGTTATTTTTGAACAAGTGCCATAAATAATGCAAGAAAAATGTGCATGTCCACATGTTTGTCTTTAAATTACTTTCAACAATGTTCATAATTGAAATGTGATGGTGATAATAAAATTGTTGTTGTTGTTTATGTTCATCAAATACGTTGTCTCTTCCTCTCAGCACGAGGAATGCCTGAGGTTGTGTCGGCAGTTCGGACATCTTCCAATACTTAATTTCCTTTCTTTGCTGTGAGAGATTATTTATAGAAGAGTTTACTAATCTGTGGTATACAATAAAGAGATCAGACCAAACTTAATGTTGAATACCTGACCTTGATAGATAAATAAGGCCGAGAAAAACGCTGAAAGGGGTTCTTTTAAGACGAAATCCAAAGTACGACAGTGAATCAAAACCCTCTTTACTCCACTGCAGATTACAGAGATATGCAAAACCCTCTTTACTGCACTGCAGATTACAGAGATATACTCCCTTAAAAGCACAAGAACCCTCCCTCAGATTACAGAGGCATACTCCCTCAAAAGCACAAGAACCCTCCCTCTTTACTGTACTGCACATTACAGGGTTATACTCCCTCAAAACTATAATAACCCTCCCTCTATAGTGTAGTGCAGATTAAAGAGGTATATTTCTTTAAAAAACATTAAAAAAAAATGTGTTTGCAAAACCCTTTGATAAAATACTCGAAATGAATTTAAAAACTGTTACCATTTGGAATGGAAGTTAAATAAGAAATCTGTTTTGTGAAAGTTGCCTGTAATAAAAGCAGGGGTAACAACATTCGTATATACCTTAGTAGCCTCAGATTCGTATATACCTTAGTGCTCAAGAACAGATCCGAATATCATATGAACTGCCTCAGAAAGTGATGTATGATCTGCCTCAGAAATGATGAACGAACTGTCTTAGATATCTTGCATTAGTTTCCACAGATGAGATCCAAATTGGTGCAAAATGGTGCAGGATAGGTGCCAATAAATAGTTATAATCCACTTGTAATTAGGTTTCTTCAACATATTAATATCATGCATCAAGAGGTTCAATGTGTGGATTAGATGCTCAAACCAAAATATATTAGGATGTGTATCCTGAATATTATTAGCTATGACTTTAAATGACATTGTGTGACCCAATTTCTGAATGGTTTTTAGTGAGTGTTTTGCAATATTAGCACCGGTCTTGTAACAATCTGAGTAATCATGGGATGCAAGTAAGACTGCACTATTAACAGACGGGCTAAGAACATTTACCAATGGACTGCCTTTAACATTTCTCCAACTATTAGATACAATGAATGCCCCATAGCCGACCCAATCTCATTGTCCTAGAGTATTATGGTTTTGGCTTTTTGCTATTCAAGTGATATGGTTCTGGGTTTGTCATTCTTGCGGTTTCTATATCCTTTAGGAGCATTGTTGATGGCAGTAACCATATCACACCAATAAAGTGAATGGAGAACATTGAAAGTTATGGCATGTGCATAGAGAAACTTGCTTACGTTTACATCCATGTTGTTCCTACCATTTTGTGTGGATCCACTAGCATGGGGGGATGGAGATTGACCATTGAACATTCTACAGCATGCATCAGATTGAACCTTCTATTTTATTCATTTATTTTGTGCTTCCAACTCTTTCATGCTATATTTTTGTCTTTCTTCTTTTGGTACCTTGGTGCAGGTTATGATTCCTGTGTTCTTGGTTTCATGCCCTAGGAGTAACCCATAAAGGTGCTTCCTCACAAGGGTATATCAACCAGTGTAAGCCTTGTTAACTTACAATGGGGTCATGTAATATAGCGGTTCCTTCCCCTTGCCCTCTCTCACGCCTTGCGGCATACTTCCATAAGGTTGTTGAACTATTTTTGTTTTTATCTTCACCATCACTTTCAATGACATCTTCTTCATCCTCTTCTACTTCTTCCTCTTCTCCATAGTGTGGGCCATACTCACATGGAGATATTATTGTTATTGCCCATTAACGCCATCATAATAAAAGACGGAAGTATACACTCGATACCCATCATGCGTCTTGAGAAAAACTTGCAAAAGAATGAGGGAGAGGAGGGAACGGGGAAGTGTAGGAGAATTGGACATTCAATATTGAAAACATACAACACAAAAGGGGAAGATAACCATGTGGAACGGGCATAGACCTTGCCTCTTCAGCTTTCTGATAGTGGTTGAATTTGATTATGACAGTGTTCAATCTCCCCTCAAAGATCTCACAAACCTGCAACTGGTAGGAAGCCTGCTCAAATCCCTTGCAAAGTTGAATGAAAGGGCTGATAGAATAAAAGAAAATGAATTGAAATAGAGTTTCTATCCATCAATAAACCCTAACCATGAGTTGTGGGGCCTATTTTGGCCTTTCCTTGACCACTACATGTAATAAATAACAAAAAGAAAGCCCCAAGAAGTTGAATTATGTAGGAGCACATAGAAGTAATGAGATGATAGTTAAATAAGAAATCTGTTTTGTGAAAGTTGCCTGTAATAAAAGCAGGGGTAACATTACAAGCAATAGAAGTAATGAGATGATTAGTTCTCAAACGACAAAGACAGTTTATGATTAGTTCTCAAAGAACAAAGACAGTTTTTCATTACAATATCTTTAATCTTCCAGCTCATTTTGGACACAAATCATCAGTGAAACCAAGGAAACTTACTATAAAAAAATTGTCATACAAGTAAAACCTGTAGCCAGAGAAAATGCTTCAAGTTCGTGGTTAAAGGAAAGAATGCAGCTTCGATGGCAAACATTTTCTTATACTTGGCCATTCATGACGGGACATGAATTATATAAATGTTGAAGGAAGCGCTTTCTTCTGTAAAACAAAAGAACATGTAACATTTTTTTCCTAGAAGAGGAAAAGTCTATTATTGTAGTAGCATTTCTTTTACCTTGACATAAATAAAGCTGCATTACATTGTAAAAACAAAGCCTCAACATAGGAAAAAGAAGATCAACATCAACTAGTCAAGCATTGAAGTTCATACTAACATCAACAAAATCAACATTTCATGGATCTCCTCTTGAAAAATAAGTTTCATCATATATGTGTTCAAGTTATATATTTTTTTCATTCTTCATTCTTAAATTCCCTGTATAGCTACTCCTTTGCATAACTAAGATCCTATGTGCTGATGTATCATAACTTACCACTCATACCTATTTCCACCATACCACTTATTGTAAAAACCATTTCATCCATTAAACCATCCATTTCCACTTCATAAACCATCCATATACTCATTAAGTTATCCCACCAAATTATCCACCCATATAATCCCCCATATCCATTGATTCTCAACTTTCATACTCTTCAAAACATAATTTTGGAAAAACAAAAAACCCACAACCTATAGGGTTTTACAGGATACCTTACAAGTTGCTACAATATACACAACAAGCAGAATTTTTCATAGGAAGTGCTTCATTCTTTATTAGAGGACATCATTATGACTCAAGGACAGTTAATAGCAAGAAAAATTGAAATTCTCAACCTTATATAGGATCCCCTACAACTAGAAATTCTACAACATGGAAAATTCACCACCAACAACTTACACAATCTACTCCAACATCTAAAAACAAGGCTCCCACACAGTGGAGGTGACTTCAACGACTCAAGTAACTTTAAAATCACCCAACAACAACAACACTAAAACTAACCTATATGATCCCTCCAATTCCATCAACCACTCTAGAGGATTTCTTTAGTTCCTATGCAAATATGTGAACACTTGCATGCAAACAGAAGAAAAACAATGGTGTGCCACTCACTTCAACTTTATTATTTCATTAAGTGAAAGTTAAGCTTGAGATTTGATCGTAGAAGCTACAAGAAAGTTGTTTCCTCTAATATCCAATTTTAGGGGGTATTCAAATTTGTGATTCATACAACTAACAATTGGAATGATAATCATAATAATTCAAGGAGTGCCAAGATTTTGAAAATTATTAACCAAATTTCTCCAATCCAATTAGATTCATCATCTTGAGGAAAAATACATGCATGCTTGTCAAGTGATCATTTCAAGGTGTCACTTCAGTTTTTTGAGTTGAATGGATGAGAATCTGAGTTGATAGCATTTGGAAACATTAGTTAAAAAAGACAAAATGAGGGCGATGGAAAGTGTATGATTATAAAAAGTGGAAATGGTGGTGGATGTCACTTCCAAAGTGTGCAATATTTTTATAAAGATGCAAAGTGGTGAAGGAATGTTATAAAAATCAGAAAAGGAAGCATCAACAATTGCAAGAAATTCTAACAAATACCGATAAGGAAAACAAATTTGAAAATAAAACATATAATACAGTACCCAGAATTAACGCAAAATTTTAAGATGCGTTGGAATTTAACCCTGCATACCTTTTACGATGACTTTTAGGGAGGAGTATCGTGCCCACAGGGGGATGAAACAACAGTGCCTCATGCGGTAGGTAATGATGTAGGCCTTGCTGGTAAAGGGATTCTCGATGGCTATGGAGGTTCTGGTGTGATAAGTGCAGGGCAGTCTCCCAAGATTAGCACGAAATGTGTAAAATAGGATGTGTTGAAGCCTGATAGTCCTTTTTCTAGCCATCATTATCTTCCATATTCACCCAAAAGAGGATATTTTTAATACAAAAGCTCCAGCACATCAACAAATTCCAAGTAATGAAGTATTAATGAATGTGCTGGACAGTTCCATGTCTAGTCCTTCAAGAAGTCCAATGAGGATTTATGGTTCTGAGCAATCTCCCAACAATATTTTCTGAGTGGCTAAATCCTTTCCTGAGAACAAAGGTAGCTCAGAATGTTCTCCAAATCCTAGTCCAAGAATGACAAGTGGTCCAAGCGCAAGAGTTCAAAGTTGGGCTATCAAACTTTTGCATCATCGTGCTAGTGGGACAGCTCTCAGAACTTCAACTAGCTGGCCAGAAGAGAGGGAACATTCCTGCACTCACTGCCATTGGAATCCTCAAGGTATTAGAGAAGGTCTTATTTAATTATGGTGTTCAGGCATACCTGGAAAACCCGGAAGCTATGCCCTGGATAGAGAAGGAGGGAAATGGTAGTTGTTCAAGGACCAAGCATTTGATGTTCAAATAGTTTCCATTCACACAGAGACAATGGAAGAAAATCAATGGTGTAAGATGAAATTTTGTGAGGCAGAGGCTCAACTATTTTTGTTTTTTAAAGAGAGAATGGAAAAGCAATGTTTAAAAGGTACCCACATATTGGTGATTATGTTGAAGTTCTTATTAGAAATTCAAGTCGAGCAGACAATTGGTTTGACAAATTTAACCAATTTCTATCACAGGAGTGGAGAAGAAATAACAGAGAGCTTATCACCTAACGATACAAGTTGCTTCTCTCCAAAACCCTAGGAGGAAACAAACACATTTAAATTAAAAAATAAAATTTCAAACAGTACTTCCCATACCATCATGAAACCTACCTCTTTCTTCTTCAGATAACTATCACACTTTTTTTAAGAGTTTCACATGTTACATCAAATCCATTTTAAGGAATCTGCTAAGAAACTTCAGTACTTCTTTCTTCTTCAGATAACTGTCACTTGTTTGATACATCCCTATCCTTTTCTTATTACACCATTCAAAAAATGAGATTCTCAACAGAATAGCTCATCACACATGTTATCTGTTTATTGATAGATTCTTTAAATACAAGAAACCTTTCATCACTGATCAACAACCAACGAACAAATCACATAGCATATCAATATCTCTCCAGAAACAAAGATCTGAGAAGGTGTTTGGAAGGATCAGACAACATCATAATGTATTGATGATAATCACAAAATCATGAACCAGTTACTTTTCTCAAAATACATTTGTCCATGTACATGGAATATATTACATTTGTCCATAAATTTGTCTCCTATACAAAAAATTGTAATCATTGCGTGTTGGGGGAAAATAAAACATTAATAGGTTCTTCTTTAGTGAAAGAACCCTGCTATGATAGACCCCAGAAAAATGATAATGACAACCCATTCACACAATGGGGATTTATATTGATGGTGATCAATGATTTCTGTTGCAGTGGATGGTGATCCTATGTCATATTTGGCATCTACATATGTGCTTAAAAATGCTCTGGACATTATATCAGTGGACATCTTTTCAGTATCTGCAGAGTGATTGATGGTAAAATGTTGAAATTGACAACTCCAATTTATTGCTTCCTTATGAAGAGGTTTTAGATTGTCCTTCCGAACCCGATAGATGCCTTTCATCTGATTACATATCAACTCCGAGTTGGTGAAGACTTCAATATCATTGACCTCATGTTGTTTTGCCTCTTTTAATCCTTCAACAAGGGCAATGTAATATGCCTCATTGTTTGTCGTCATTCCAGGCACTTCTCTATTTCCATGAATTAAATGATTTGTTGCCATATTGTAAAGGACAAATTTAATAACTGCTCGACCTGGATTTGGAAAGCAAGACACTTCAATGCATAAATGCCACTTTTGCACCATTTTTTACACTTCAAATACCTGAAAAACAAATAACAATAAATTCATGTTAAATAAGTAGACAATTATCTATTTCCTAATACTCAACATGTTTTTCAATCATATATAATTAAAAAAAGTAGATAACTTGTGTTCATTTACATTGCAACACTTTTCTGTATTTATATGTTGCACAAGTTTCTGGAGTGCAGACTCGTGAAATGGGGGTACAGGTGTCTGGGATGGGTAGAGTTCACCCCCAAATTTCTCGGGGAATGGTGGATTGGGTATAGCAATCTTAATGTTTATATTAATTCAAAAAAGCTAAAAAATAATAAATATGTAGAATTCCCAAAGACATGAATGATGTCATAGAAACAATTTGCTGCATAAATATCAACTTTTAGAAATGTGCAAGCACCAAGTACATAGTTGTCCAAGGAACCGTGTTAAATTTCGATGAGACTCTGCAACTACTTAGATGAATATCTGAGAATTGAAACCTAGTTTACTTTCACCAAGATACATTGTCACTTAACAATTCATATGCAGTGGAATACAAAAAAAAAAAAACACATAGATAAGACCCAAGCCTACCCCCGGTTACTCTTTGAGGCCTGCCATTATGTTTTAGCTCAACCGCCCTGGGACTAGTGGTTGCAGTATTCTTTCTGATGCTATTTTTCAATTGCCAATATTTCAATGACTTTAGGGACAAATCGTGCCATAACAAAAAGCTAGAACTATTTCTTCACCCTTGAGACCATAGTCAAAACTAGGATCACTCCCTCAAAAGATATTAGAATGCAACTGATTATTATTTTCCTAATCCTTCCCAAAACTAGGATCACTGTTATATCACTGTTATGTCATAGAAACAATTTGCTGCAATGATGAAATTGTGGTTGCACGTGATATCAAAGGCATATGTTACTATGACGGGGAGCATCAGATATCTGCAATAGCCAAATAACAATCAAATAATATAATTTCAATGCAAATAGGGTAATGGAACCATTTAATTATCAGAACCAGGTTCTATTTTCTTAAAATGATGAAGATTCCCCACTTCAGATTAAGAAAGATTTTGTTTTACAGAGTGGTGGGATGTATTGGGTTATACAGCCAATTCAAATTTAAACTTTACTATATGTAGCTACTGTTTTATCTCTGGAAATGCAGCATGATTATACAAACGGTTCAAGTTCATAGTTATATTGATAGATACAGCAAGCATTGACACCCGTGATATTGGTACATAAGGAAAACCTATATTGAATGGAGCAATAGAAAAACTATATACTGTCATTCAAGGTCATGCAACTCATGCGTCTTTGATATGTGAGGTGGACACTTGATAACAATTAAGATCTCTAAGAAGTGTTATTGGTTTATAATGGTTTTTTCCAACTGTATCTTTTTCTCATATTTTTCTTATCTGTGTCTTTTTGTTAATTGTAAATACTAAATATAAGGCTGCACCAGTGCCTACCAAACCCAGCATCAAAAAAATCTTGTATCCACATTTGCAGTTGCACCTACCCTTGCATTTGCACCTTCAGACCTCGATAATTATGTTTGTATGTGGGACATTGATTTCCAGATATGGAAGGTTGACTTGTAGTTAGAATTGTATATTGTAACGGACTCCATCATAATATTTTTAGATGAAGATGATTAGAGAGTTATTGTGTTGTTAGGGTGATAGTGGCACAACTGATCGAAGGCTGTGCCAAGCACTGCAAAATGCAATGTGATGTCTGCAAGTTAAGTCGTTGTCAGTCTTTCAGCTTGAAAGACATGACTCAAATATGCCCATTTGCTTTCATTCACTGTCGAGATAATGAAATGTTCAAAAGATGGATCAACAGGTGAATGGATTAGGGTGTGGTTTACTGATGACTGCAACTAATCATGGTCAGCGTCTTGTTCCCATGAAATTTTTGAGAATCAGTGTAGTGTTCATCATCATCCAAGAATTGTCACTCAACAATTGATCACTCAACAAATCATCAAGAGGGCCACAGGGCATATGTTGGTCACAGAAAGCATATAACTCCCAACAAAAGACAGATGCTTCCTTACTTCCTTGACACAACATTGTCTGAACAAGACGTCAATAGGATTATCAGGCAACTGCATAATGAGTCACTTGGTCAGCCAGAATACAGAACAGATAAACCAGGCCGTGATGTTATAGCTTACCCTGTTCCAGAATGCATGTGCAAATCTGAATCAAAGTCCTCTGTTCCGCTCACTTCCATGGCATAGATTGTTTTCATTTCTGGGTTCATCCTCATAAACCCATAATTATACAAGTATCTGAGTACAGGGGTCTAAACCCTAGTTACAGAATTTCATAGTATAAACTCAATTCTTTTTGTGGGAATGGGCGTATCAAATTGGTGGATGAAAGTTATCCTAAGCAGCTTTGCTACTTTTTGCGGGCTGGACAATATGGCAGATTGTTAGTTGGGATAGGAAATCGATTCAATACAGTGATGCAATGCTCCGAAGCTAGCTAACATCCATGGTTTATGTTTGATAGCTGCTGCATATAGTAAAGTTTAAATTTGAATTGGCTGTATAACCCAATACATCCCACCACTCTGTAAAACAAAATCTTTCTTAATCTGAAGTGGGGAATCTTCATCATTTTAAGAAAATAGAACCTGGTTCTGATAATTAAATGGTTCCATTACCCTATTTGCATTGAAATTATATTATTTGATTGTTATTTGGCTATTGCAGATATCTGATGCTCCCCGTCATAGTAACATATGCCTTTGATATCACGTGCAACCACAATTTCATCATTGCAGCAAATTGTTTCTATGACATAACAGTGATATAACAGTGATCCTAGTTTATCCCCTAAAATTTACCTTACACGCAGGACAAGAGAAAGAGTAAATGGAGTCTCGGAAAACCACAATCCTGTTATAATCCTGATGATGGCAGTGAAGATGACCAAGATCCCAAAGAAAAGTTGGAAACAAAACTTTGTGTTCATGAAGATGTGTTTGAATCCGCCCTAATTGAATCTGACCTGCAGTCTGAAACTACTGTGGTAAAGCCAATTGATGATAGTTTAGAAATTGGACTATCAGAAACTGTTGTAGAAAAACCATATGACAATGAAGTGTTAATCGAGGATGAGAACGCAGTCACAAAATTACAGGAAGAAGTTTCAGGGGTTTTCTGGTATGCTCTTTCCCATTAATTTTCTTTTGCGATTGAATTTTACAGCATTGCCAATGTTTGTAGTTCATGTGCTTTTGATTTGAAATGGTGAAGCTCATGGTTTGAACATAACTCCATGCTTATTAGATCATAAATTCCACTTTTATCTAGGAGACGTTTATTTCCATGGAGGGGTCGCATGAAGTAGGCTATGGAGATTCTTTACTCTTTCGATAGCCCAAAAATTGTATAACTGACACAAGGGTTCCAGATCTGGTGCACGAGCAAATGAAGAAAATGCAAACAGCCATGACTTCAAGGTGCGTGCAAGCTCTTATAAAAGTGCAAGCTCGAGTCCGTGCAAGGCAGGTTCAGATGTCCAAATAAGGGTTAGCTGTTCAGAAACAGATTCATACCAGAGCGGGGGCGCTGTTGTGCGAGAGCGGGTACGAGCAGGGCGAGAGCTGTTGAGTTGCGAGAGTGGGTCCGAGCAGGGCGAGAGCTGTTGAGTTGCGAGAGCGGGTCCGAGCAGGGTCGAAGAGTTCTGCGGTTTTGGGAGTAGTCGATCCCAACTCAACGATCCCGATCCGAAAAATCAGGGATGTCAGCGCGCGCCTGTAATCGGATTTTTCTGCCAGATTTGAAAATCGGGAAATGTCAGAAGAGTGGCGGGGTGGCGGGGTTGGGAGGGTGGCAGAGGTTGGAGAGATTTCCGGTAGCCGTCGCCGGATGATTTTCTGGCCGGCGACGGAAACCGGGCCATTCTACAGCCTCGGTAGACTACTCCGTTGTTATACAAACTTATAAAGTCTTTCCCTTCTCAGCAACGCTTTGGATATAGATGCCCAGCTTGCCTTGTAATTCTATAACAGGCTGGTCATTACTTACCAACTTCTAGAGTCTTTCCTTTCTTGGCAAAGCTTTGGACACAGCTGGCCAGCTGCAATAATAATTATGCTAGTTGTCTTCATCCCATATATTGTCAAATACTAGAATCATGTTACTAGAATCAGTTTTAGCAGAGTTATCCATCGATGATCTTAGTGATCATTGCCAACAAATGTTGCATGTGAATACGCTTGCCACTGCTACACAGGAGATATATAGTTGTATAAGCTATTCAAAACCCCATAGGGTTACAGTGTATATAAACACAGAGTGGTACTCGAAATGTATTCGCCTAGCGATTCATCAGGTGAGCTACTAAAAAATTCTGGTATACCCACGAAGAAGATGACACATTTGTCTGAGGAATATTATGCCTACAAGGCACCACTAGACTCTGCCCCTTTCAGATGGCCTAGGGTTTGTAAGTCAGTGCAGACAGAAGAAGAATCAAGGGGTCATGTGCCTGCAGGCGCTCATAGTGCTATAACTTTACCTCCCTCGATTTCCACTAGAACTTCATCAGCATCGCGCAAAGAAATTGGGGGCTATTTCAGTTGGAATCTCTCTCATTTAAATAGAGAATCTATTGAAGTCTTTGAGGGTTCTCTACTGCGAGAAAATATGAATGTCTACTAGGATGAGGATATAATTGAATTGAATGCACACGAAGCTGAATTCTTTCCTATGAGCAATACCTTAGAGCCCCCTACAAATCCCAAATTGTCATCTTTAATTCCGGAAACCAATTCCAATAGCCTTGACCAATTAGCCCATCACTCAATGACACTCCCCAATCCCATGTGGTTCCTGAGCTGAAGGTTTCGGCTCCATCCAACTCGTTTCCTAGGCTTTGTATAGAGAAAAAATGTGACAATAATGTTACCGTTTCGGCAGAAGATGAAGATCATTCAATCAATAATAGCAATGTTGAAATTACATCGACGCATTTTAGTCCTGCAAAGATGGCTTGCACAAATTCACTTTGGGGTGTATTTTCTTGTAGTTCCCTGGGCAAATGTTTTGTGGAAAATCGTTGAAACAACAGATGGAAAAGGTCAAGCAACCAGTGCTGGAAATTATGCGACATAGCAAAGATGAGAAATTATGCTGTAGTTCTCAAGGTGTGAAAGATGATGCCC
>APFE031450350.1:0-18629 GCA_000404065.3 Pinus taeda | reverse complement strand
CAATGGCCTCCAAGAGAGAAGGATCAAAGGACACTGAAAAAAGTGCAACTGGAGCAACAATTGAGCGAGTGTCTACCAATTTTCCAATATATGAAGACACCAAACTGATTGTAGACAAGGACATCAAGATGAAATGGTAAAGGTCAATGATGCATTTGCATGCACTTTTGGGGAAGATATCGAAGACACCAAGTCTATGTGAACATCCACAAGTTTGGTTTGCACTGGATTGCATGCAGGTGTCTCGTGCTCCCATGTGTGAACATGATACATTGGATCATTCCACACACTGATTCCGAGACGATGACATTGAGTAGTGTCAGCGGGACGTATATTTCTACCTTCATGGCACAAGATTATGAATAGATGTATCAGATGTTGAAGCCCGTGATCACCATGGAGACACCTTTTAGCATACCCAGCAACAATGGCAACTCCAGAGATATCTTGAAGAACTGGGTGAAGGAGCCGACCAAATTCAGAATGACACCCAGTCAGGTCTACAAGACAAAGATACTGTGGAAGGCGTATCAATACTTGGTCATATTTGTATGTCGTTTGTATGTCCAAGAGAGAACAAAAACATTACTGTAGAGTTGGGTGATCGCATTGGACCAACTGGCTAGAGAAGGCAAAGGATGCAACTGGTCTGACATGTTGGCTCAACAGCTGAAGGAACAGGTAACAAGAGCTTGACAACTGCCCAAAGGTTAGCATGCATCAATCTACGTTTCCGCTTACATCTTGGATGCAATATGTGCCTGTTAGGAGTTCTCGAGCTTGAAGTGGGCATGAACATCAATAGATACCTTTGTGAACACTTATTGTAAGATGTTGTCCGAATGTAGCTTTAGAGGAGTTATCACACACCTATCCGATCATTTTTTCACCTCGGTGTACAAGATGATATTTGAACATGATCCACCTTGCATGTCGAAGGAAACAATGGAGGCACTGATTAATATAGCAGATTCGTATGCCTCACCATCTGACACCTTCATATAGATGTACAACATGGAGAAGCCTTCACATTTTCTACCTAAGTTTTCCTTGGACAAACTCATAATGCAAGAAGTATCATATCACATATTGGCAGGATAGTCAGCTAGGCTACACTGGAAGAAGAAGGCACCTTGGCCCACTCTTCCATTGTGGATCGGGTTATACGAGATATAAAATTTCAAGCATGCAGATGTCGAAGTAGAGGAGATGAAGAAATATCCATTCGAAACCCAAAGCTACAACCCGTATGACCTGCATTGTTTTGTGAAAGATCATTGCACGAGAGTAGAGTTTAATTCGATCCATAGGGCATGTCATTGGGTGGAGGAAGACCCATGGAGATATTGTCATAGCTTCTCCAGACCCAATGAACTAGTGAGTCTCACTATGGAATGGTTAGCGAAGCAACATCCTATAGAGAACCAGTAGCATCAGTAGTATAGGTAAACATACTAGTGCACGACAAGGGAAAGAGGAATATAATCGACAACATGGAGGAAGAACAAAGCCGCAGGTTTCGAGTAGAACCATTTGTGCAGAAAGTAGCTTTGGCAATAGAGGTGAAGAGGCAACAACGTGACAAGAGGAACACACAAAGGCATAGAGAAAATGGAGAATGGAGGAAACAGAGAAGGAGTTGCATGAGTTGAAGGAGAAACTCTGAAAGGAACAAGATCTGTGCATATAGGAGAAGGAAGTGCAACAGGAATAGGTATGGCAGGGGCCGCAACATGTACATATAGATGAAACTGTGCCCGTATAGGTAGTCGACTCACCTAAACATCTGGCATCAGGCAGACAGGGTGAACAATCACAGGAGCAAGACTTTGCTCGAGAGATTGAACAAGCACTTGAACAGATGGATACGGACATGGAGCAACATGAGTTAGAGAAAGATATTGATCTCATGCCTCATCACCAAGAGGTCGACCCACCACCTTCACCGTATCCAAAAGAGGAGCAAGTCCCAAGTGATCAAGGAGACACTGAAATCCTTGAAGATAATCCGGAGGGAGAGATGCACAACATCTCAATCGATGAGTCCCAACATGGAGTTGTGCAATATCATAGAGTTTTGAATCTGGATGATCATACATCTCCTGTGTAGTTAGAGGAACAAGTGATTGTGTTTAACATGCGTAAACATCGAGCAACATTGGCTGATGCTACCAGAGCATATGTTGAAGCCACTAGTTTGAGTGTTCACTTCCTTATAGCTGAGAATGAGTGAATGGCTAAGGAGCTACATATGGCCAAGCAGGGAGGAGAATTGGTTACATCATTCACCCGAGCATAGTTGAAGAAGGAAATACTGGATGAAGTATTGTCCCTTGACACAATCATGCGGGCGTTGTATTCCAAGTTTGGTACCATGCATAAGGTAGTTGTCCATCTCAACATTTGGCATCAACGATGTTCTAGGAGAGCACATATCCTGTCAAACATGCATGATGTTGTTGATTACATGAAAACATGGAAAATAATATACAAGGGAGCCCTGCTACACTTGCCTAAGATGATGAAGCCTACAATGGTCAAGTTGAAGGCATGCATCCAAAATCAGATCCAGAACTATGAAGATCTCCCACAGCTCATCACTAGTCTACAGGTTTCCCATGCATGTGTATGTAGGAGTATGGATGTTGTTGTGTGCGCACATGCGATCCCATGTTTTGGGACACTCACCCAGGCAAAGATAAAGGCACAGGTCCAACTAGAGCTTGAATCGTACTTTGTTGAGTTGATGCAAATAGCCACCAACCTAGACTTGGTGATTAATGCAGACACCATGCACAAGTATATTCCTGGTTCGGTCACACTCAAGATAATGATGCACATGCTATCTAACGAGTTGGACATAGGAGCTCGAGAAGTGTACCCAGATGCTATGGAGGAAAGAGTTCATTTCTAGAAAGATGTCGCCTTAGAGTACACGAACACCATCGTGGACTACTGAGCTTGGCATCAATTCGCTACTGTCAACCACCATGAGGATGTCAAAGAGCTGGTCTTCCAATAGTTGTCTGAGTCATAGTGATACCTTGCATGGCTTTCTAAAGCCTATTTTGTCTCACAAGGGTACATGTGCAGATTGTATGTAATGTCTTGTCATGTGTAAGTTCAAGTGTCGATAGTTGGATGTAATAGTCATAGAGTAAATGAAGAGTCGTGAGGGTAGATGAACTGTCACAAAGGGGAATGTCAAGGGTCACCCCACCCTTTGCTATAAATAGTCCCTCATAACTCATTGTATAGGCTTTTGGTCAGCCAAGCTTCCAATAGGATTATCTTAGAGAAATCTTGGACAATATTGTAACGAAGCCTTGGCTTCTCCACTACACAGGGCTAGTATATCTCTTTGGAGGAGCAGGCGATTGTGGCTGTAACATTCCACTATTAGGGCTAGTGAGTGGACATGGATGTATTGTATGAATGGAACTTACACTTATTAATATAACAAAGCCAACACGTTTCATGCATATGTCATATTATATTCTAGCTATCTTGTTTACTCTAAATGATATATGTATTTGTTTTCTTACGCATGCATGTATGGACTATTCTGTATAAGTATGTATGAATCTTACTGAAATGTGTTGATTGGTTTAAACATCACTTTGGATTTATCACTAACTTTCTTTCCAGCTGGTGATGCACCTTTTCTAGTGTGTTCCCTTCCAAGTCGAGTACTGTTACAGGTTTCCAAGGGGCGCACACACCCCACTTTCCATGTGTTATAACCATTCATGCACCTTCCTTGAATCGCCACATCTGTCACACCCTTGATACCAACAGGGACATCTTACTTGCCTCTGTGCGAAACCACAGTTAAGGTGATACCGCACAACCCACCGCTAGGACTCCTACACCAAATGGTCTGAGGTCTAATTGGGACTTCTTACCGGGGAGATCCCTTGACATGGTGGCGGGTCCAGCACTGCCAACAAGTTTCCTAAAAACCATTTTGCAGGAGAAAAAATTCCCACTGTTGGACGACTTAGGACAAATTAAATTAACTAAAATACATATAAGAGCATGGTGGAAGAGTGACCTAATTGGGTTTTTATAGTTAGATTGATAGGTTTTGGCCATATTGGCTAAACTCTTGTGGATGAAATAGGGTAATTTAATATCATGACTGAGAAAAGCCATCAACAATCAGATGTGATATAAAAACACCAGGACATATCAACCCTCACAAGATATATAACGACATATTAAATCAACAAATCTCTCCCTTTTAGTTTGAGATAGTTCACATACATACCTTTTACGAAGTAGCCATTGTATTTATGCGCCATAAGCTTTCACCATGGGATGTCTTGTACATGACAATTATTAGACCACTGTTCATCGTTGGTGGGGAGGGAGGTAGCTTCTGCTAGAAAACTGACATCAACAAACATTTCCAATTCACCAAACTTAGCTTGCTTTCCATTAAAAGTGGAAGCAAAGGCTTTGAAAACACCATCATTAAATCTTAATAGTTGTTGTATAAAATGTGATCAACCCACCTTCTCAAAAAGGGACTGGTATTCATCATAAACTTTGACAAGGTGCGGACTACCAATTTTGTTTTGATGATAGGCATGGGTGTTTACAAAAGTGAAATTTGAGCCAGGGTTTAGCTCAACATAATGAAAACATGTATATAAGGCCAAAGTCTTGGAAATTTGTAGCGAGACCAGGAAAAACGTAGAGAGAAATGTAAACCGAAGAAAAATCCAAAATGAAAACCTTACAAATAAATTCAAGAGATCTCAATGCACAATTTTAAGAATGTACCATAGGTTAATAATGACTAGCAAATGTTTTAATGTTTTTCAGGTCAAATTATGGCTATGGGTTACATCGTATACAAGTGTCAAGAGGCAGGAGCAACGAATAGGAAACAAAACTTCAAAATTTAATCATACCTAATCCATCTCACACTGCCATATATCATTTGGGATATGGAAATGATAAGGATGTTTAATCATGGCCGAAATATTATATTATCACATAAGCCTTACCATATCCCAAAAAAATATAAACATTTATTTGACAAAACCCAAATTCATATATTAAGGCGAGCAATATAAACCATGACCAATGTAGCAATACATTGAAATATGTATCAAAACACATTCCTATCAAATGATTTGAAAATAGCACAAATATCAAATTTAAGGGTTTTAAAATATAATTCACCATAACTCATAATCTGATATGAATATACAATATGCATTCATCATAATATATAACCAATATTTAAACCAAGTATAAAATAAATGTTGCTATACAATACCAAGAATCTGGACCAAGGTCAAATGAGAATGCTAGGAATGAAATGGCATCAAAGGACAAGTTACATGGCCATTACAAAATCAATATAAGAAGACAAAGTGCTAGTAAGAAATCTGAAATTTTGGTGAAGACCATATAACTAGATTGATTATAATCTAGATATAACCAAATCTAAAAATATTCCCCCTTATCAAAATGAAAGCAAAACAAAAATTAAAAGAGAGGGGGCCCATATCTTTTTCAAAATGATAAGGGAATTGGTTGGGATGCCAAAAACCCTCCATTTGGAACCAAACCAATTGACTACAAGTTGGGTTTCCAAGAACAAGTTTAAATCATATGGATCACTTGAAAAGCACAAAGCAAGGCAAGTGGAAAAAGTATTTACACAAAAATAAGGGGTTGACTATGAGGAGACTTTTTACCACAACAAAATGGTCTACCATTCAAACTATGTTTGCCTTGGAAACTAAAAAATAGATGGAAATTACATCAAATGGATGTAAAAACAACTTTATTGAATGGATATATGAAAGGAAATGTTTTTATGTCTCAACCAGAAGGTTTTTTTTTGAGGGACAAGTTCATAAAGTATGTAAGCTTATCAAATCCTTGTATGGTCTCAAACAAGCATCAAAAGCCTCATATGAAAAATTGATTGTGCATCTTTTGAAACTAAATTTCAAACACTTTGATTTTGATGATGCAAATTTATTTGTCAAGAAATTTGGAAAAACTATTGTCTATTATGTGGTATATCTACATGATCTATTGATGACAAGGAACCATGAAAATTATATAACGTCCATAAAGAAAGAATTGAAGAAAGGATTTGACATGACAGGTTTGGGATGTGTTCACTACTATTTGAATATTGAAGTAACCAAACATGAGAAATATAGATTCCCCTCTAAAAAGAAATATATTAGATATTTTTTGAACAAATTTGGCATGGATGAATGCAATCCTTTATCGAATTCAATGGAACAATATTTAAAGCTCACATCCAAAGAAGGAAATGAATTTAAGGATGTGACTAAGTACAAACAAATCGTAAGTAGTCTTAATTACCTCACTACTGCAAAGCCAAACATTTGGTTTGTTTTTGGAACCCTTTCCAAGTTTATACAAAAACCTTATGAGGGTCATTGGTTTGTTGCAAAAGAGTTCTAAAGTACTTGAAAGGAAGTCAAGAATTTGGACTCAAATATACACAAGTGGATGACTTTAGCTTGATTGGATACTTTGATTCGAACTTTGACGGAGATAAGGAAAATAGAGTATATACTTCAGGCTATGTTATGAGTCTTAGATCAAGAGTTACCTCCTAGAGGTCACACAAATAACTATTTTTTGCAGATTCCATAACAAAGGAAAAATATGTGGCAAGTGTAGAAGCAAGCAAGGAGATTGTGTGTCTTAGGAAAATTCTTGAACATTTGCAGGAGAAACAAGCACATTCTACTCCTCTTGTAGTTGGCAATAATTTTGCAATTAAATTGGTCAAGAACCCAAAATTCCATGATCAAACCAAGCATATCAATATAAAGTATCATTTGATTCGATATCATGTTGAGGCTAAGACTAATCACCTACGCCATTTTCCCACAAATTAGCAAATTGTATACATCTTCACAAAAGCGCTTGGAAAGAAAAGTTTGAAAGATCTAAAATGATGCTTGGACTTACAAAAACCCATTCAGATTAAGGGGGGAACGTTGACACCTAATCCTCTAAGATTAGGAAAATATGTTGTAAATATGTAAATACAAAATAAGAATATGAAAAACCTTGGAATGTGAAACCCAAGGGTGTCTCTTCTATGTGTATATATTGATGTTCTTCTTGAGAGAAAAATCAATATTAAGGAACTACCATACATCCTGGTATGACTATATGTTTATTAATTAAACTTTATGAAACTTTGAAATATAATGGTTACAGATGTAAATCATTATTTAAATATATATAGTAAAATAGGTCTTTATTTATATCTACTATTTATATTTTATACGTTCACATTTTGCTTTTATAAAAATAATTTTAATTTTAAATTAGATATTATTAATTAAATTTCTTAAGTTTTTTTATATGTTTTGAATATTATGGTTTATGAATATGAATTTTAAATTTATTTTAATCTGATATAGATATTATGATTTTTTTTTCTCAAAAAGATTATGATTACTTTTTTTTAATTGAGATGACATTATGTTCCATTATTATCATTTTTGGTCTGGCGCTTCATTTCACGTGCCACTACAATGTCTCCACCGTACTGGGTTGTAAAGCACATCTCAACAAAATTAGTAATGTCATATTACTATTTTAAAGATTCTATTAATTTAAACATTTGTCTTATTTTTAAGATTTTAGTATTGTTTATTTGTTACTTTGTATTGATTATGCCAACACCCCTTATGGTCATCATTGAAGCTACCTCCACTATGGTCATGTACTTCCTAGTAACATCTAGACTTAGTCTCATCTCAGACATGAAAATAGAAACTACCCATAGTCATAGTTTAACCTTATTCCTAAGAGGTAATTTTAAGTTTTGCTATTATATTTAAATTTTATTAATTGTTGTAAAAAAAAAAGTGATTAACATTTGTATTAGAAAAGCATCATATCCTTGATGAATAACATCACAATATATAAAAAGGAGTTGTACCACAACCTATTTAGTAACTTTCTCAAAACTTTTTGAATTTTTGGCCTCTTCCCATGTGCAAACATATATAGCATTCCATGTGTATAATTATTCAAACATAATTTTGGAACTTGTACCTAAGTTATTTCTATATGTACCTTGAATTTATTGAAGAATTCATAGTTTGAAAAGTTTCACACAAGAAGATATTACATAAATACCAAGATGACATGTTTAAAATTTATTTCATGATTGTTCACAAACCCTAAATTCCATGGGATATAACTCTAAACGTATAGAGAAACAAATCCTAAAAATTGAAATAGATATTCCTTGATATTTATCCTTAATATGGTTCAAATTTCACTGTATGAAGCATTATAGAAAAAAAATTATAGCACAAATTTCAAATTTCCCTGTTTGAGATTGATTTTTGGAGCATATAGATACCCTAACTTCCTTGGAGCATATCTCTAAAAATATATTGAACCAATATATGTAACTTGGATCAAATAATCACCATGATTTTTCCTCAACATGGTTCAAGTTTCATGGCCTGAAGCCTCATAAAAAAAATAATAGCAAAAATTCAAACTCGCTTGTTTGAGAGAAAATTTCGGAGCAATAAAAAACTCTAACTTCCTTGGACCAGATTTTAGAAAATGTAGTGAAAAAAGATCTAAAATTTAAACTATATATTAATCAATATTCATTATCAATCTTATCCAGGTTTCACCTTCTGAAACCTCTCATAAAAAAATTATAACAAAACTTCCACAATGGCCTATTTAAAGCAACAAAACCCTAGGCTCAAGAGCTCTGATACTAGGTGTTAGGGTTCTTTTGTAGCTACTACAACACCCTCCAAAATTTTGGCTTACACTCAATTTCATAGATTTCCTTGGTCTTGCACATTTGTTTTGCAAACACTGAAACTCATTTCATGTACTTTCTTGAAGTATTTTTCTCCTCTTTGCAAGTTGGGTAAACTATCTTCTTTTTGCATGATTGGCTATCAAAAAATGTGTAGAAGCCTTCTCTAGTGGTTTCAAGGGTCTATATTTGTGTATACGAGTTTTTATAACCATGTAAATATCTGTCACACTCATTCACAAAGTTTTAAGCATCATCGCACAAGTGTTGCCACAATTGGCGCAAAGTGTATCTTAAGTGTTTCACTTGTCGTAACTGGTCATAAAGTTGTCGAATGGAGGTAAATGCATTGTTCGTATCTCCTCGGTGATCTATGTTGTTGTGTCATCAAGTATTCTAAGTGCGAGATCATAATCAACGTCTTATCACTATTCACATTTGTCTAATTGGTCTTACACTTAGCCATTTCCGAGAAGGCTTCTCGATAAAGCAACTTGGATTCACCCGACCTCCCTAAACTGTACATTGCATAGTTTTAGTCCTCTAGTTGTGACCATGCCCCTTGGAATTGTGTAATACAAAATTCCTGCCTCTTAGAACTAATGCACTGTGCAGTTTCTGTGCTCAAGCTTCGACCTTGGCCTCCATAATTGCATAATCCTTTCTCTTAGCCTGGCCTTAACTACGCATTGCGCAACAACAAGCCTCAAGATCATTCCCTTAGCCTCTAAACTATGTAGTTCTGCAATTGACCAACATCCCTTATCTCTTGAAACCATGTAGTATTTCTTGTCAGTGTCCACCTCCTCAGCTTGATTCACTGGCTCCCAGAACTGCGCAATTTTCTTCCTCAATCCAACCTGAACTACAAAATACACAATTTTCTCCCTTAGTCCATCCTAAACTGTGCATTGCGTAGTATCAGGGCTCAAACCTCACCCATGGCTACTTGAAATATGAAACTATGTAGTCATTCAAACCACTCTACTGAAATGTCACCTGGTTGTGGCTTAGTCAATGGATCAGAATCCACCATCTTAGGCTAGGTGGTTTACAGACTGATGTCGTCTCATCATGAGTGAATTGCAGATACATGAACCTTACCATGTTGTAGTGAGATGATGAAGAAATATATGGAGGCAAACATGTTGAAATACACTCTTGTAGTTGAACATGCAAGTTGATCAATCACAAGAAAGCAAAGGGACATCAGTTTGTGATCACAACTCAAGACTTAAGATCATTGGAGATTCCTTATCACTAAGTCATATGAAGGTGAAAATAAGAGAAGTCTCAAGTAGACACTCAACACACAGTAGTAGTAGTGGCTTGACACTACCACTTAATCAAGAAATCCATGTCAACAGTGTCATGTCATGATTTTTCATATGTCAAATCGTCATTGTGGATCATGTAAATGGTATTCAAAATGTATTGTAAATTGGAAGTTCAAAGGAAACACATGGAATATAAAGAGTCATGTAAGTTGAAAATTCATAGGAAGTTAAACATTCATGAGGGTAGTCAAAGAGTCACAAGGAAGGGGAAGCATCACCCCTTGGTTATATATACTCCCTCATTGAATGAGCAAAGGGATTTTTCACTTTGGCTTCTCCCGCAAGACATTAGAGAGACATGTCAGTTATTTTGAGGACAAAGAAGTGTCTCCAATGCTCCACTATAGGAGCTAGCGATGTTCATTATATACATGTGTCTTGGAACTTTTACTTAATAACAAAAGCCTTCATGGCCAACGCGTCCTTTATGCATGGATTATGAATATTTGTAAGACTATTCTGCGGATGTTTGTATTTCATGTTTGATTTCATATGTGATAAAGTAGTTGAACTATTTCAATTATTTTAGTGCTTATCTTGTTGCGAATGTGTTGTAACGGTTATTATTATTGTCCCATCCTTGTGGACTATTCCGCAAGATAACAAACATATCTTTCTCATTGATTGGTTGTAATGATCGTCGCATCTTTTGTGGACTATTACGCGAGAGACGAATCCCTCTTGTTTGTGTGTGCCTCTTCCTGGGTGGTACTATTACCTTTCTCTTAGAGACTCACTTTACTCTTTTCCTCCGCAGTAGAGGAAATTTGACACAGATACAACTGAACGCTCATTAGACACACCTTCCTGCTTTTCGAAGGCACCACACATTCCTCTCTTGTTGATAGTTAGAGCTAAGACAAATCTATAAGAATACATGGAAATCGAGCTGATATTCTGTATGGAGTTCCTATTGTAAACATTGTGATGTCTCATTGGTACTTCACATCGGGGAGACCCCTTGATTGACAAATTTCCAGCATCGTCAATAGATTCTTTCACCTTAAAAATGATGAAAAACCAATAGTTATAGTTCACTTCAAAAGGGAAACCTCCTTTTATGATAAATACAATGAACAAGAGAATTTTTGATGATCCTATGAATATGTCTCTTTAGTATATATATGGGAGAAAAGGGTATAATTATAATAAAATGGGACCATGAGGGGTTCTAGCCTGCATAGCAATATAAAAAGAGAAATGTATCACTCAATATCTAGGGCTTAATAAGGGGTTTTTGGGTAATGTGGGGCTTATATATAGGGGTTAAAATTGGAATTATAAAACATATTTTTAAAATGAAATCTAATTTATGTATGTGTAGGGGATTCTAAGAGAAAGTGCCTTTCATCTTCAACCTTGTTAAGGTCACGAAGATGGAAGATTCTTTTGTCTCATGGTGTTTTTGGAGTTGTCCAACACCCAATTTCACTATGCAGCTAGTGAAATCTTGTTCTTATTTTAGAAAATCGATTCTATTCTATGTAATTGTTATGATTAAGGGGTAGTTTTGATATTCTATATTAAGATTGACCACATCCTTTTAATATCTTATTTTTATTTTATCCTCTAATTCTTATGGCATCACATATTCTCCTTTAATTTAGATGTAATAATATTTTAAATATTCTATAGAATGACTTCTTGTTGCATTCCCCAATGGTTTAGCCAATATTTCACATATTTATGCCATTCCCCTCTAACTCAATGACGGTTTTGGATGGATTTTGAAGCAATTCTCAGAAGCCTCTTGCCATTTACGTTTATTTTTCTTGTACATTAGGTATTAATCATAATTGTTCTCTCAATGGGGTTTTCCTTTGAGATGATTCTAGGTTAGTTAATCATGCCAGAGAATCTAAAATGTTTTGCTTGTTTTTAAAGATTTTGGATGACCAATGCTATGAATAATTTGAAAACAGGTGCTTAAGCCTTAACAGTTGCTAAGTTGGATGAAAGGGTTGTCTATTTGTCTAAAATAGTTAATTGATTTAAAGTGGGTGAATAACAGAGTCTTGATGAAATATAAATTGCTAAATATTCAGACATAATATTTGATTGGCTATAAGAAAATAATACACGCAAACAACGTTTTCCTGTACAACAAAATATATTTAATCTAATGCAAATGGGTTTGACAATTAATTGATGTAGAGGAGTTTATAATAACTGATAGTTTTATAAACTATTCCCTAATTATTGTTTGTAACTTCACAGGGGATTTAAGACTGATTGATACTCATTATGATCTTTCTTGAATTTCTCCATAAGGGCTTAAATACATGAAGAAAGACATAATGAAATAAGCACATAAGAAAAACTTACAAGGAGACAAACTATAGGAGGAAAATTCATAATCCATTCATTAACTTGAAGAAAATCTTCAGCTCGCTTATAATTTTCTTTGGAAGTTCATCCAAGGGTTAAACCCTTAATAAATCAAAGGAGAAGTTATTTATATAAAACAAAATTCTTTCTAGATATTTTAAAACAAAAATACAAAAATAGTACAAAACTATAGGAATTTTAAAAATGCTAAGTGCTGGCACTATCTTTTAGGAGTTTGCTGATGATCTGGTCCACAAAAAGTGCTTCCCAGTTGTCTGTTAGTTGATGATGAAAGTTACTCGATAGTTTCACAGAGTGATCCCATTTATCTTGACTTGGTATAGAAAGATTTACCAATTTCCTGTAAATTTCATCAACCTCGGTGTACTTTTCAAAAGTGGGTTTATTTACAAAAATATGTTTAATCTCATGCTTAAATGTCAAATCAAAATCTAAAACCTATAACATTTGTTTCCTGGTAATATTACCCTTTACACCTGCAAAACTAGCTCTATCAATTTCTATTGTATAAAGCTTCTGACAATAATCCTGCAAACTGATCAACTTGTCATTTGGTGCCACTAATCCTGGTAGTCCTCTTTGATTGAGTAAGTTAAATTTAAAATGAAACCTTTGAACAACAGTCTTCAAGGCTTATCACTTGGTCTCTAACTAATTCATGAGGTTATTTTTCTGTAAAACCTTCTTAAACTCCAGAATGGTTTCTGTTTTGTCCAGAATCTGAATCTGCTCCAACTCGACCCTGGTTTTTAAATTAATAACTTTGATCATGTCAGTAGCTTCACTTGGTTTATCTTTAAGAATTTCTTTAACTTGTTCAATAGCTATATGCCATCTATTTATAAGTTCTTCCCTCTAAAAAATGATCTGTATGGAGGGCCATACTTCAGTTATGGCCTGATTGATATTTGCCCAAATGTTTTCCTTAGCTTGGGCCAAGGTCTGAGCCATTAATGATTCACTTTCCATCTGTTCCATTCTTCAGGTTAATATGTGGTTCTTCTGCATCTGTTCAACATAAACACTGACATTTTTAATCTTCTGAGTCTCCATATTCTTAAATTTCTTTTGAAGCCTTTCATTCTCTTGTTTCTGGTGAGTCAACTCCTGTAAGACTTTGTTCAAATATCCTGATGTTGTTGATGTCGATTCCACTACTATCTTTAACATTGTAATAACTATGGATGTAGTTGGAGCTATGGCTAGTTGAGTAGATTGCGCTTTTTCTTTAAGAAATTTCTTAATTTACTCTTGATCCATTTTCTTTATCTGTACATTTTGCTCAATGATTAGCTTGAACATCTCTTCTTTTTGTTGTTCACTTTCTGCCATCTCCTCAGTTTGACGATCCTCTGTAGAAGGTAGTTTGAGCTACTTCCTTAATGCAAAAGTGTTCGCATTCTTCTTTCTAATAATGTCTTCTGCAACTTTAACATCATTGGGATCATACCTAATCTTAATCACTAAGTCTTCTAATGTTTTGACCCTATTATCCTTTGCTAAATAGGATATCTTCTCTATCTTCAATTATGACAGGACATTTGAAAGAGTTGTTTTGAGTTTTGATAATGCCATAGTAGTGTGGGTCATGGTAGAGAAAAGTATGTCACCAGACTGCCTATGCATATCCATTTGATTGATTGGATGTATCTGGTTGGCATCAAAATAAAACACAGTCTTCTTATAATTTGAAGAAGCCTTTGGAAAAGACACTTGGGCTTGAAGGAATGCCATTTTCATTCTGCCTTTCTCATTGTAAAAAATTGTCAATAACCTATGTTGTGAAGTAGATGTTTGTTTCCAAAACTCAGCATATACATTTGCCTTTAAAGATTCATTCTTCTCCTTAATTTCAAGGAAAGTAGTGAAGACATTTGACTCCTCATGCTCACTTGCTGCTAGAGACTAAGTGATCTCTAATAAATTATGTGAAAGTGAAGAGGAATATGGAGTAGTGATTGCAACTTCTTTTGTCCCTGTAGAAACTTGTGAATCGTCTAAATTGATGATTATAGGCTCCTTCTGACCATGAGTAGTAGTAGTGACTTTGGAGCCAATCCTTGATTTATTCTAATAATGAATGAATTCATTTTCACCTATGGATGATGATGAAGATCCTTCTTTGGGCCTCTTGTCCTGCTTGGTTTGAGAAGTAGGAGTCTGGAGAGTAGAAGGACGTAAAATCTATTCTTCTGCTTCTCAAAGTGTATTCTCCTCCACTGTTATTGATTCATGTACTTCTCAATCTCTGGTCTTGGTGTATGATTGTAAGGTGTGGTTTTGAGTTCCACCCTTAAGTTGGAAACAATACTGAATGGGTCATAAGACCAGGTGAAACTGGGCTGAAAACTTATCTGTTTGAGGATTGCATCTGCTTAAATACCCATTGATCTTGTATTACAAATGAATGTTGTGACTTGATCTTAAACTAAGATTTCTTGTTCCTTGAAATGAAATGAAGTTCATCTATATTAATCATTTGCCTAATATATTCTAGAGAGAAAATTCCCATTGGAACATATTTGGGCAATTTATATGGAGCCAATTCACAGCCATATACTCTAATCTCTATAAAATTTTGGTAAAGCATCTAGTCTCCTATTCTAGGTCTTAGAACATATCTCCTATTCAATTGTGCAGTTAAAAATTCAGAAAAGGCTTGATATTTAGAAATTTGAGAGTCTTCTTGATCTCGAAAAGACTGATTTAAAGGGTGAGAAACAATAACATATTGTACAGATGAATGATTGAGATTATTTATATCTTAAGAAATTAAAGGTCCAATGTCATCTGGTTGTTGGTCATCAATCATCAATGGGGTTTGGATCCATTGATCAGTATTTAGTCTCTGCAAAATTTGAGTTTGGGGGGCTCTTCTAAATTGAGTTTGAGGTCTAGCAATAGTTTTTTGTATCGTTCTAGGTTGAGTTTCTATATTAGAAATCCTATTAGAAAGGTTTATAATTAATGATGTTATCTCATCTATATTTTGATCATCGTTTTTAGTTTTTGAGGAAGATCCTTCTTCCTTAGCTTTCATTTTTCTTTCAGCTTTTTCAGCCTTAGCTTTGAGTTTGGATGATGCTGACCTATTAGCCTCAATTCTATAGCATTTTTTTGCATGTATTTTAAGGTAGGGGATTTCCTTTCCCTATGCATGATTGCAAAGTCATCATCAAAGGCTTTGGAAAACCTAACCTTTTTTGTTGTCATTGGAAGTTTACAATAAGAAGGCATCTTATGGTAGAGTTTATTGAATCATTTAATGAAATCTGCCACTAGTTCACCATGGTTTCTTTTAAACTCTTCAAATTCTATAAGATAGTAAACTGGATCCTTTTTAACATCCCACTGATTCTTGAATATGGTAGTTAATTCATTCCAACAATGAATTGAATAAGCTCTCAGTTGTCTAAATCAAATCCTATTGTTTCCCTCTAAAGATTTAAAAAATAATTGCATATATACATCCTCGAGTTCTATGTTCATATTATCAATAAAATCTAAAAAGGAAGGTAGATTATCTTTTGTAGACAAACCAATTTCCCCATTAAACCTTGGTAGGTGTTTCAAATATCTGTCAGGAAAAATATTGAGTTGATTAGGAAGATGTAAGGAAACATACCTAGCTTGAATAATAGGTTGAAAGGTCATATTTGAAGATGAAGATGAAGATGATTCAATAGAAGAGGTAGGAGATGATGTAGTGGAGGACGAAGAGGAAGATGGTGAAGCTGTGGGTGAAGATGGTGAAGCGAGCATGAGAAAGTGGAGGATCCCTAAAAGTTTGAAAAGGTGTTTTAATAACTAACTTCTGAACCTATGTTTCAACTTGTTCTTTATTTTCAAACAAAGGGTTTGAATATACAAAAAAAGTTTCTTCAAGTTGGGCAGACGTAGATGGAAATGTATAATGATTGGGGGAGACAAAACCAGTAGGTTTTAGCTCCGATAAATGTACATCTAGTTCTTCCTATGACTTGGGTGAATCTGAAAATATTTTTGGGAGTTTATATGATTCCAAATATTGGACTAAGAGAGCTAACTGTAGATCAAATCCTTTAGATAATAGTTCTAGAACCCTAGGTGTTAGATCAACCAAATATAATTGGGATGGAACAGTGCTAAAGGGATTAGAAGCTGAGATATCTTCAGGTAGAGGAAGAAGCAGAAACTTCAAGTCTCCTTCTAAACGAGGCTTCTCTCACCAGTCTCTCTAGATCCCGTAAAGGAGAAACAATTTGAGAATTAGAGTGAGATCTGGTATGTTTTGAAGGAACCAACTTGGCCTTGTGGAGTCGCCAGGTGAAATATTTTAACCTACAATTTATTTATTCACCTTAAAGAAAAAGTCTTAATCACTTTCCAAGGGAAAATACTTCAATTTTCGCTCCCCGACAATGGTGCAGTATGATGTTGTCCTTTGAGATAATTCTAGGTTAGTTAATCATGCCAAAGCATCTAAAAGGTTTTGTTTGTTTATAATTTTTTTGGATGACCAATGTTATGAATAATTTCAAAATAGGTGCTTAAGCCTTAACAATTGCTAAGTTGGACGAAAGGGTTGTCTATTTGTCTAAAATAGTTAATTGATTTAAAGTGGGTGAATAGCAGAGTCTTGATGAAATAAAACTTGCTAAATATTCAGACAATATTTTATTGGTTATAAGAAAAGAATATACGCAAACAACGTTTTCTTGTACAAAAAAATATATTTAATCTAATGCAGATGGGTGCAAAAATTAATTGAGGTAGAGGAGTTTATAATAACAAATAGTTTTATAAACTATTCCCTAATTATTGTTTATAGCGTCACAGGGGATTTAAGACTACCTAATACTCAATATTATCTTACTCATATTTTTGCATAAAGGCTTAAATGGATGAAGAAAGACATAATGAAATAAGCACATAAGAAAAACTTACAAGGAGACAAACTATAGGAGGAAAATTCAGAATCCTTTCATTAGCTTGAAGCACATCTCCAACTCGATTACAATTATGCTTTGAAAGTTAATCCAAGGGTTCAACCCTTAATAACTTGAAGGAGGAGTTATTTATACAAAATAAAAGTTCGTCTAGATATTTTAAAACAAAAATACAAAAATAGTACAAAACAATAGGAATTTTAAAATTGTAAGTGCTGGCACTATCTTTCAGGAATTTGTTGATGACCTGGTCCCCAAAAAGTGTTGTCCAATTGTCTCTTAGTTGATGATGAAAGTTACTCAATAGTTTCACATAAGTGATCCCATCTTCCTTGACTTGGTATAGAAATATTTACCAATTTCTGTTGGCATTATGATTCAGGTGTTGTCCTTGATGGCAACTCACTCAGAGGAATGATACAGGTGATGGCAACTCACTCAGAGGACAGATCACAGTGCAGCAGGTAAACAGAGAGATATACGCAGGTTGACCGTGAAGAAAGGGCGTATATACGTGGGTTAGCGAAGCAGAATGGGCGTACGCGTATACATGCAGGTTAATAAGAGTAAAGGCGCGTACATGTTGGAAATCATGGTTTTGGTCCGTGGTATTTGGTCCATAGTATTTGGTCCAAAGTGATGACCCCATGTATTGGGTTCATGGTATTGTTTCTACATGGTTTTGGACCATGGTATTGAGAGAAGCCTAACCTATATAAGGAGAAGATCATTAGGCCAAGAATGTGTGAAAAGGTGAGCAAGGAATGAATGTTTGACGAAGTGCAAAGATCTAGTATTGCTGGTTATCGGTTTGTGCTGCTTGGATTGGGTTGATATAACAGCGAAGGAACAAGTAATTATCTTTAGATCTGTACGCGGGTTGTATGAGGTGAAAGCGCGTATGCACGCGGTTTTGGTATAGTAAAGTGGTGTATGCATTATGAGATTTGGTATTTCAGGGTGTTGTTGATTCTACTGGTTGTTGCAGAGTTCTGGGCTCTGGTTTGCGTTCTGTGTTTTTGATGACAGGGTTTCAGTGATTCAGTTTTGGGTGATTTAGAGATTTATGATGCAAAGTGGATGATTGTATTGCAGCAGTGATTGTTTTGTACTTATGGATCCAGTTTGAAAATTGATGAAACGTGGTCCCTGAAGAAAAGAAGGTTGCAGCCTTCTGTAGGTCAGCACCTACGTACTAGT
>APFE031450348.1:0-12670 GCA_000404065.3 Pinus taeda | reverse complement strand
ATAAACAACTTGCTGAGGATATTGCTGATATGGTTGAGAATGTGATGAATACGGTTGATGGTATTGTTGATATGGTTGTGAATATGGTGGGTATGATTGAGGATATGTATGATAAGATTGAGAGTACTGTTGAGATGGTCTCCATTGTTGCTGTGGGTGGTTTTGGTGCTGCCATGGCATGGGTACATTCCATGAATTATGTGCATACATTTGATCATTTACAGAAAATTGCAAATTTTGATTTGGAAACATACCTTGAGGTGCTGGCCTTGGCTGCCATGGTCTCTTTGTACCCATGTAATACCGTTTTCCATCTCTGCATTGGCTGCCATATTACAGTTTTGCAAAACCTTAACTTTAGGACGGCTAAATATATCATGATGTTCAGTACAGAAAGCACAAACTTGGATGTTTTCTAGTGGGCAGTCTTTTAATGCATGTTTCTTCCAGCATTTTGGGCAGAAAATAGCCATTATCTGATCTTCAACTTCTTGTTTCTTTTTAGCTTTTAGAGTGTCAATTTGGTTCCCTAGGGTACTTAACAGATCTATTTTAAACTCTTCTAACAGATTCCCTATTTCAGCCCTTGTGACACTTGCTGAGGCAGATTTTGTGACTTTGGATGACAGGGTTCTTTTTCCCATTTTAGCTTTGCTCCTCGAATACTTTTCGCATAAGTCAACGATTTCTTCAAAGGGTAAAACAGAAATGTCACCTTTGCCCATCAAGTTAAGGTCATCCTTGTATTCCTCTCGGATGCCTTTCAAGAATATTGTGCGGATCAGATCAAGAGGCGTATTTCGGTGTTTGGATTTTTGTAAGTTGTAGACAAACCGTTCTAAGTATTCCTCTAAGGTTTCATCCTCTTGTTGGCTCATTCTAAAGATATCATCTTTAGAATCTTTGGATCTACAGTAAGGTTGATATTTCCTTAGAAATATTCTTCTCATGCCATCCCAATCAACTATAGCATGCTCACCAAGCCTCATGAACCATCTTAAGGCTAATGCCTTTAATGTCGCTGGGAAGAGTCTAAGCATATGGGCATCAACTTTATAGCCATATGTTCGACATACAATGTCAAACTCGAACAAGAATGAGTCTGGATCTTCTGAAGCCATACCAAAATTTTGGTAGCACGGATGGAGGTATGTTCTTCATTTTGATCTCATCATCTGCTTGTGGTTCATGTATAGGAAACATAAAAGTTGACTCTTCTTCATCTCTATGTCCTTGATGTGGTACTGATCCATCTCCTTCCTCAGCCATTCTAATAGGTTTCTTTGTGTCAGTGTCACTTGTTTTAAAGAGGAGATTAAAGAAAGATTGTTCGGTCACTGTGCTACTTTCTCCTTGTGTGGAAGACCTAGGAAAGTACTTCTTCTGCGATTTATGTGTTAATAAAGTTTGCCTTTCGATGAGAGTAAGTCTCTGTCCTGAATTTTGTTTATCCTCTAATGCTTGTATGATGACTTCCTCAGCTGGTGTTGAATCCCTTAAAGAGTCTGCTCCTGATGATGATGGGTTAGTTTTTGAATGGTGGGGGGTTTTTATGAATCTACCCTGACTGTCTCTAAATCTAGGCATAAATGAACATGATTTCTAACTGTGTTTTTTGTTTATTGAATTTTTTTCTTTTCTTTTTAAAATCCTTTAAGTACGCCTCCCCGGCAACGACGCCAAAATGTAGTGTCCTGTCTAGGGTGCTAGACTAGGCTATATTTATTATCGACCAGGATGCGTAGACTTAGAGGCATGCGTCTAAAGTATATATACATAAAGGATTATTAGCTAAGTGGTTATGATGGTAGGTCACAGGACTTCTTTACGGAAGATTGAGGTATGTTACCTATCACCCAAACACTTAGGTCACTCAGTTAATCTACCTAATTACAGCACTGTCATTCAATTCATTTACCAAATTAAAACATTGTGTATCACTGCAAACCAAGATTTTAATCCCCTTACAGAGACACCATGCATAAAACCCCTGTTCAGCAAATACTCAGCATTCACTAATCATTCATGCAAGATAAAAACATACAGAAATCGTACGCATACTTTGAAATGATAACAAATTTCATGACATTGCTTTAAAAGACAACAAGGGATCGAATCCCTTACAGGATACGATTCACGATCTCAGTGATGAACTGTTCAAGCGCTATCATAAACATAAACCATACGCATTCTATTGAAATCAGCAACCAATTCTAATCACTGCGCATATCATTTAATACCCTAAGTTGCAAATGAAAAGAAAATAACAGTATACCACGTTAACGCAGGGCCCGTCCGCGTTCCAGAGGTATATTGGACTGTGATCAATCGATTATTAAATCAAAGCAACAAGGAAAGATCATGACTGCAAATTATGTCTTTGATATTAAGTTCAAACTCTGTTTTCAAAACGAAACAATGATAATCCACTGACTACTCAGAACTGTGTTTACATATGGTCTTACAACCCTTACATTTCGAAAACGAATGTACATTCATGATGTGGCTGTTGCCGCTTTTACCATGTCGTGATTTTTAAAAATGTTTCTATCCTAAACTGATTTCAAAAAGGAACAAAACCAAATCAATTTAGAATGCTTTGTTGTTGCTGCCTTTGTCGCCAACATGCTATACTTTGACCTTCTTTGACCGCGCATCTAGGAGGGTCGATTCTGCTGTAGGATAGGTATTCCTCCATGCTTGGACATTCTGCTTTTCATCCCTACCCTTCGCTCTAGCCTAGCTGTCATGCCACAGTCAAACAATGAACCAATTACAGGATGTTGGAACTACCTGTAGCCATTTTTACCAAAAATTCCTAATTCGTTAACATAAAACTCCTAAATCAATTTTAATGCAATTTAATAACTATAGGACTATTAACTAATCAATTTTCAAGGGATATGAGAGATATATGATGGAAAGAGGTGGGCAAATGATATGTTTTAGGAGGAAAAAGGAGGTCATGGAATGGTACCAACAAAGACCAAATGTCTAGGTATGTTTGTAAAATTGGACTTGTCTTAAGCTTATATTAAAATCATTTGATTTTTTCTATTGAAATTCTTGCATGCATTTGGTTTTGCAGATCCTTGGATGGAATGGGTCGGTTCCCTCATCTCCATAGCTTTCTTCCTGATATTAGTCAATGGATCACCTTCTCAGATTGTTCATCCCTCTAGAGGCATAAGAGAAGGTGACCCTTTGTCGCCTTTTCTTTTTATTTTGGATATGGAAGGCCTTGGAAGAATGTTCCAGGAAGCATGAGAGTCAAATGATCTATATGGTCTGCGGCTATATGGGAAATATTTTCCTATTACACATCTACAGTTTGTAGATAATGTCATAATGTTTAGTATTCCTACGAGGAGGGAGGTTGCTAGGATGGAAGAACTTCTCCACATCTAAACGCGTGCCTTTGGAATGTTTGTGAATAAGGAGAAAACGTTGATGTTTTTCTTCAATTTCCAAAAACAACTACAACAATAAATTTGTCACACTTTAGATTATAAAAGGGGCATTATACCAACAAAGTATTTGGGTATTCATTTAGTTGGGAACTACCATAAGACTTCCACTTGGGCAGGAGTAGTGGAGAAAACAAGTTTTCAAACAACTTATTCGGTATTTCGAACCCTAAATTTTCCAAGTCGGTTTGTCTTGACAAAAGTTGTTCTTCGGGCATTTCCAAACTATCAATTATCACTCATGCCCATCCCAAGCAATGTTTGTCAATCTCTCAGAATTCTTTGGTCAGATTTCCTATGGAAGGGGTTAGTTACAACAAATAAATGGGTTTTGATATGTTGGAATAGATTAACATTACCAAAGTCACAAGGAGTCTTGGGACTTAGGGATGTTGAATTAGCCAGCAAAGCCTATGCAATGAAATTGTGGTGGTCATGGGCGCAAGGAGGTCCCAAAGTCTGGAAGAAAGTGTGGAGTAGAAAGTACATGTCAACCACCTCTCAGATGGAAAGCTTGAATATGGGCGTCCCAATTAAAGGTTCTGGCATTTGGAATTGGGCCTAAGAGGAAAGAAAAAAGGTAAAACAACTTGCTTTTTGGGAGATATATATGTGATGGTAAATATACTTTCTTTCAGGAAGATTCATGGCAGAAAAACCCTCCTTTAGTGGATAATAGCAACTTTTGTGCATTAAAAGAATGGAGTCAATCCTATGGCCATTACAAAGTAGCTGATTATTAGAGCAAGGAAACCTCTCCCCATGGATGGTGATAGTGGAAAACGCAACAAGAATGGGAATATCCAAATATGGTTCTTTTGTGGGAGGCAATCCAATGTTGTTTTCAAGGAATCAGGATACAACACTTAGAGAAAAATGATATTTTGCGATGGGGTAAACATAAATCCAGTACATTCTCTTTAAAGGAAGCGTATTTTAGCATATCTAGAAATAATTTCGAGGAAAGTTAGTTATGGAAAGATGTATGGAATCTAGGTGGTTGGCCTAAAGTGTTAACTTTTCTATGCATGATTGCATGGTGTCGGGCGTTAACATGGGACTATTTGCAAAGGAAATGATTCATAGGAAATTTGGTGTTCTATCTATGAGTTATTTAATCGGAAAACAAAGAAAGTGGTGGATGTCAAGCACTGGTTACTAGATTATTTTCGGGAGAAATTTAAGCATCCTTGGGTAAAGTCAGTGTGGTGTCTATGTATGGATTTCTCTTTCTAGAATTTATGGAAGGAAAGGAATACGAGCATGTTTGAAGGTAAAATTCGACCGTCATTTTTGTTACAAGAATCAATATTATCGAATCTATGGGAAACCTTGGTAGTGCATCTGTAGGATGAGAATGTAGGGGAATAGGATGTTGAATTGTCATTTATTCTATAAAAATTACATCTCCCGATAGTTACGAGTTTTGTAATTTTGAAAAACCACAAACAAAGACAAGTTCCAAAATGTTTGTTGCAACCGCCCCTCCATCTTTCATGATGTTAAGTTTCGACAAAGCCTCATGTGGAAATCTAGGCGTCATCAACATGGGAGGAATATTGAGAGACGATAAATTGAATCCATTACATGCATATGCATTTTCATAAGGAGAAACCACGAACAATGTAGCATAGTTTTGGGCATTGGAAAAAGGGCTACAACTTGCAATAAAATCAGGCATTTTTCTACTACAAATTCATGAGGACTTGCAAATTTCCATTAACATGGTGCATAATGTTGGAACTAATGCTTCCATGTCTTCCAAGTTGTCCTAAGTTGTATTGTGTGAGTTCTTAGGTTAATAGGTGTACTAGCTATTTTTAGTAATCTAGATCCACGATTATCGGATCTAGAAAGATCATGTATTCCTATATATGTAATGTTCGTGAGATCAATAAGATATACTGTGTTTGGTGTTGTGTTTAATGGATCTCTTTGCTTTCTCTCTATTTTCTAATTTGGTATCAGAGCTAGATCTGGCTTGATTCCCTCACGGGAAAGCCAGGAAGATGAGAGATCCTTGAACATTATTTCTCTGTTAATAAAATAGAATAGGAGATTATGTTGTGTGAGTAAATTGTATTATTTTTCATTTGTATATCTGTTCAGCATATGCTTGAGCGAGATTGGTAGTGGCAGTGTTGGGTTTTATAGATCTGTATGTTGGATGTTTATTGAAGTATTTAGTTGATCCATTGTGAGTTTTCAAAGAAAAATATTTTGTTAAATATTCCATATGCCGCTGCAAACAATTCAATATCTAAAGGGATTTGTTGTTGTGATCGTTCTGCTGCAATGTGATTGTGTTTGCAAAAAACGAGTGGCTCCAAACCATGATCTCAGGTCAGATGTGCAAAACGTTGAAGATGAGACCTCACGACATAACACCGATTCCTGCAAAACCCAGATTTGTGATGGAACTGTGGGCAAGTGCATTGATAAGGGTGAATTTGAGGAGTTCATGATGAATTTTGTTGAAGTATCACTTCTCCTGCGCTGTGAATTCTTCAACATGTAAATCTAGACATTGGTGATAGAAAATATTGAAATCGTTTTTCAATGAGAAGTGACTGATGCGTGGATAAGATATTGCGTATCAATAATGGACAATTCATTTAGATGGAGGTTTGATCTCGTTGGAGGGTGTAAATTGCAGTGGACATCAGAGTGAATGGAATAATTAAATATTGTATTCACTTTATGGTGCATTCGTTTACTTTGAAGGTTTGATTTTATTAATGGAATCCAATTCTTAAGCGAACACTAATGTGTGCATGGTTTAAGGAGACATAAGGGATTAAAGATTTTTATTTTTATTTATTTATTTATTTATTTATTTATTTATGGTGCGTGAAATGAAGTTGTGATGATTAGTTGGTGTGTATTAAAAAGAAAAAAATGTTGTCCGTAAAAAATCAAATGATGCAAAACCACAAAGAATAGGCCAATTATTCAATAGATTAATGTGACCTGTCGTGCTCTGAGAGCATTAGTCATAGGTAGTTCTTAATAAGGTCAAGATGGTGTGACTCATCGTGCTCTGGGAGCGTCAATACAAGTTATTTTATAAGGACAAGTTGTAGAATTATCTGTTGAAGACATTCTGTATCCAGAATGATATCCTATATAACTAATGAAGGCTGCAGAGGACCGTGGATTCACAGATGGTGGCAGTTCCATAGGATGGTTTAGTATCGAGACTGACCCGTTCCGCTTTGGGAGGTTGAGAAGCATCAATTCTACACAGTTCATCAACGATGGTCAGAGGCGGTTACGTTTTAAATGGAGTTCAAGTGACAGCTCGAAGATGTGGTGGTGAAAGAGCGATATTTGCAAGATTCCAGAGTGGATGTGGGCGCTGATGATGACCATATCAGACAAATCTGAAAAAGATTTATTTGTTGTTATAATATGGGTTTTTTATATTTTCTACATATAAGCATTAAGGGAGGGTGTTGGAAGTAATGCTTCCATGTCTTCCAAGTTGTCCTAAGTTGTATTGTGTGAGTTCCTAGGTTAATAGGTGTACTAGCTATTTTTAGTAATCTACATCCATGATTCTCAGATCTAGAAAGGTCATGTATTCCTATATATGTAATGTCTGTGAGATCAATAAGATATATTGTGTTTGGTGTTGTGTTTAATGGATCTCTTTGCTTTATCTTTATTTCCTAATTCATAAATTGTTGTTGGGTCACCCACCGAATAAAATGATTTCTAGCTAGCACTTGCAAGATATTTCTAGCAGCATCCTAAAGCATTTTGATTATGTTGTTCTATTCATACTGAGAGGGAAGAAAAATAGGTTGTGGATGCTTTAGAAAAATGGGGAAGTAGCGAACCAGAGGTAGCCGTGGAGGAAGAATGGGGTGTTGGGCTCTGACATGAATCCATTCTCACTCTACAACAACAGGTAGCTCAAGATCGACAATGTATGGACACATCCATCCCTAATAGGGGTGTATGGACAATAGAAAAAAATCATCAACACAAGGAAGGGGATTTTCTAGTATACAAGAATTATGGACCTCTTGAATAGCATACACAATATTTGGTTGGTTAGGTTGGGGGTGACCTTAAGGGAGGGTACCAAGCCACCTGCTGGCACAATACTCTTGACATGTGGAGGTGGTACATTAAGGAGAGAGGGAATGTTATAGGTTATCTCATGTGGATAATTTACTCCATCACATTACCATATGCTATAATGGGCTCTGTAACCAAGTTCGAACTGGGAGTTGAGTTCCTCGACGTCCTCACAGAGGAACAAATATGTGGGAGATTAGAGTTAGGAAGGATTCAACCTAACAAGATATCAAATGGAATTAATGCTCCACGCACTGTGAGTGGTTTTAGATCAGAGTAATGTAGGAAGGAGTTAAACACTTGGCGTGAGTAGAAGGAATGCCAAAGTTTTAGTTTGGTCTCTTGGCTCCATTCTACTTGATGGGTGTGGTTATATAAATACCCCACTGAGTACGTAGGGCGATGGAGCATATTAGTGTTACAGGAGGGTGCCAAACACTATTAGTTCTTGTGAGGTATGTGACTGAAGTAAGTTCTCAATTTTCCCATCTTACTGCTATAGCTAAGTTATGTATAATTCTGATAGGGGCTGAGGAGTTGTGAAAATAATTATTGCATATAGGGTGGAGAAATTTTGTACCTACTCCTATAAGAAGTGCGTGAATGGATGTTGCCTTCTATGCTCAAGAATTTCACAGTGGGTATATATTCTAAAGTTCGTTTCCTTTGAAGGGGCATGTTTTGTTCGGAATTGTGTAAGTTCTTCACAGTCTATTTCGAATTGGTGTGGTCTTGATACATGTCTAGTCATCCTATTTACACACATGGTTTGTTTGGGTGGCACGATCATGTTATGTCAATTTCTCTCTCAGTTGGTCTTATGGTAAAGGTTCTAGTCAAGGGAGGGTATTCTCTTCTTGTTCTCTACTTTCTTGTCATAATTGAAAGGGTTGTGGGGTCGTGGGTGGCCACCATATGTACTTTGTGTGTTTTCTGCATAAATCATCCTCTGGTCCCTCTTTTAAGCTGGTGGTCATGCTCTCGTCAGTGGATTTACAATCCCTTGAACCATCCAGGTTATCCTTTAACTATCCAGTCTTGTTTGTCAGCATCTGGTACAGTGGTTATTTTTTAATTTGGTTTTAACATTACGAACCTTCGACTTATTTGATGGATAGTTACGCCGGCTAGGAGGTGAATTTGTGTGTGGATCTTATTTATACCAGGTTTACAATCTAGTTTGATTGGCATGTTTATGGATGTAGGCATGTCGATGATGTTTACAAAGTTCCTTTATCCTTGTTAGTTGCTTCTGGTAGTTGGGGCTTCAAGAGTTTTTGTCTCCGCCAGTCCCTGTTGTTCTAAGTCAATTCCCTTGTGGGTTGTATCGAGTCTTGCTGGTCCAAATTTGTTGTAGGTCCTTTTGTTTGATGGCATTGTTATAATGAATCATTAGCAGAAGAGGAGGCTCATCTGCAACGTCCTCCTCTAGACAACTTTGCCTATTTGGTTGAGAGTATGATGTTGTACCCCTGGAAGTTCGACAAGAAATTAGGTTCATCGAGGCAAAAGAATTCAGTGAACAACAATATCATTCATATTCTAAGGTGTGTGATCGGAAAATAGAGTGGGTGCTAGACCCAGGTAAATCGAGAAAGCACTGCCTACACTTCCTGCATTCAATCTTCCTTCATAGACAAACAACATCGTTGCTTCATATGGTGTTACAAGACAAACAGGTTGAAAATTACAAGTTTTTTGTGGGTCAAGAGGACCTCAAACATATACTATGGGATATTAGATATGATATGGATGACATTGTGGTTCGGTTGAAAAAAATTGAGCGCTAAATCAACTCATATTCAAACACTGAATCCTCAACACCTCAGAATGGAGAAGCAATCATTGACGCCACCCAAGTCAACATGGTCAATGTCGATACCTCTCTAGACCAACCAGTGATCATCCTTGATGAATGATTTCCCTGTGTCGTTTCCACTATTAGTGCTTTTCCACTATTTGGTTTTTGTGTTGGTTTCTTATGTGTTATGTTTATGTATTCTTATTTCTACCGTATTGTTACAATAATGTTCTTGTTGTGTCACTGGCCAACTTAGTGTACTCGTTATATATACTAGCCTGTAGTCATGGCTTTTTCTGAAAGGCGAAACAACTACTACTTTTGGTTATATGTGTACATGGACTATTTGGCCGCCATAGTGAACAAGATGCTACAATTCATCTCAATTGTAAATTTTGGTTTTATGGATATTAATAGTAATTAAAGTTGGATATTACCAAAAAAAAAAAAATCTTTTGTGATTATTCATGTCATAAGAAACCTAGAAATAAAAGGGATAAAACCAAATCCAATATTGGTGAAGACAATATTTTGTGATTATTATTCGAAGGAATTCAATTGTACTTACATGGATGAAGGTGATTGATTATTGTTGGAAATAATTTAATTGCTCTTAAATGGATGAAGTGGACGAATTATTAGTGAGGGGAATTCAATTCTTCTTAAATGGGTGAAGTGAACACTTACAATACTCCTATCGAGTAACTTTTTGTAACCTACTAGTTTGTAATTTTTCCTTACTCAACGACTAGAATTAGCCACATGACTAATCCTTCTCTTCCAACCAATGATAAGATCACTATAAGAATTTTCAAAATTCAAAAGGAAACGAGCATGTTTGATAATGTAAAGTAATTTCATGCACTAAGGGAGCACAATTATCAAGCATATAGCTTAGACAATTTTGGATCTAGGTTCAATCAAGGAACACTGAGGGTAAAAGAATGGATCTCTTTCTATAACATCCCATAGTTTTTCCGCATGTTGACCATGTACTAGAGGTGGCAAGATTTATTTCAAGTAGAAAAATGAATCCATGTTCCCATCATTTGCTTAATAAGCTCACACACTTTAGTGTTAATGTGGGTTGGGTTAATCCAATCATAAGGGAAATGAGGATTAACGCAAGTGGGATTATGGAGGTCTTCATTGTTGATATATTGAGATTGGAGTTTCATTAGAATTGCATGGGTTCAACTTTCGATTTCTAGAAAGCATGATATCTCATGTGAAGCCTCTTGTTGTTGAATTAGGATAAATGCTCCTAAGTCTAGTCATTGTGGCATTGACATATATGGGATTTATGCTTTTAATTTTTAAGAAAATGTATTTAGGAGGTTTATAGCTTCTACACCCAAGGGTTTTTATTAGGGAAAAGTGTATATGTATTAAACAATAACCAAAAATATTTGGGAATTTCCTTTCACCTAGGATTCTCTAGGGAGATAGTTCTCTTTCCCTATGTGACTAGTACCTTAGCAATGGGATCACGCTTTAGGAAAATAGAGCTTTATAAATTCTAGGTTTGTTATGGATGTGTAAGCTTGTGAATAAGGTTTATGTTTTTGAAAAATTTGCTTATGATTTTGGATTCTTGAATTTGGCCTATTATCTCACCTAGAATTAAAGATATTACTTAAGAGACCAATCCACTATGAAATTTGAATTTTGCACCATTGTTGAGATATATGGATAATATTAGCAAAAAATCCCATTCTTCATGTTTCCCCTCTTTTTGATGATATTCATGGGATTTTGAGGAGAGATGACGAATTACTAAGATGTGGCATTGGAGACTTTTTTGCAATAAAAAGATAAATTCAAACATTGGAAGATGAATGTAATTTGATTTTCAATATGGCTACAAATTTGAGTATGGATTCATAGTCTACAACTTCATATGTAAGGATGTCAATGAGATCAACACCAGGAGAACTCAAAGAGGGAAATGTTCTCCATCAACTACATGATAATGTGTATATGGATGGAATGAACCTGTTTGAATATCATTGTTCATGGGATGGACAAGAAAAAACCCACAACAAACACATGTTCCTGAAAGTACAATTTTCTTTTATATTTTGTAAATTAGAATTAGTTCTAGGTGTCTTCTACAAGATATATACTAGAAAGAAAGTTTGAACATTCACTATGAAAGATAAAGTCTTCCTTTTCTAGTAGTTTTTACAGTTACAGACCTATGATGAATATTTTTTTATGGTTAATCTCCTCTTTTTTATCTTTCTATGTTGAATAGTGTAACCACATCAATTTATTAATACAAAATACAATCCCTTATGTTAAAAATACAAATGAAAAATATATGATGTAAAATTGTAAATTCCTTTGCCTAAAATGACATACACACTACAATAACATGTTTAATTTACAAGATATACAACCAATATAGATCCATTGTAACTTTGGATCTACCAAACACCAAGAGGGATCAAATATATGGAGATGCAAACCCCCTTTTTAGTGCAAAACTTGAGTTAAGGTTTGCACCTCTCGTCCTATCCAGTTATAGATCGTTTTAATATTTCTATAAAATTATTCACATCTCTATAATAGATATCTTATTTAATTTTATTTAACCTTTGATAATACTATATAGTTAGATATGATTGCATATTTTAATACATAATATCTTATCTAATATAATAAGACCATATGTTATTGATTAAATTTAAATAGGAAATTAAAATAATGGTTATGAGTATGATTATTATTTTATATTTATTGTAAAATGGATGTTAATTTATGATACTATTAAATTTTATATAATTTATATTGCTACATTAGAAGATTCTTATGTCAATTAATATGTTTATTGTTAATTTATTGTGTTTTTTTTACTGTTTTAAAAGAACCATGGCTACAAATATGAATCTTTATTTAAATATATTTTAATGTAAATATGTATATGAGTTTTAATAATTTTATTAAAAAAGTTAAATATAATAAATCATAATTGAATTCATATTATTTTTATTATGATATGGACATTATGAACTTATATTATATTTATTTTTTTTATTTAATGTTTTATTTTACAAATTCTATGATACCTCCCTATACTTGTTTGTAGAATAGTAACAAAATATATTGGATTGAGTTAAAATGTTTTGTAAACAAGGCTGCATAGGTTGCTTAGTTATTGAACTTTGAAAGGTATAAAATAACTAACACATTTGAATAAGGGCTACATTGTAGATACTCTTGCTTAGTTTAAGTATAGTTAAGTTAGCGTCAAAGACCTACATGAATAGGACTAGCAATAGTACCTCTAACAACTAGAATAGTGTGGAAAATT
>APFE031450346.1:368963-402277 GCA_000404065.3 Pinus taeda | reverse complement strand
AAGCCATGAAATGTTCGCTTGAGAGGGAGCCACACTTGCATGCAGATGAGGAGCTATTAGTTCCTAAGGATGAGCTTTAGGATGTGGATCAGCCACAAAAGGAAGTTCATGGAGTGGAAGTGACCACTCATGCAATGCCAACCATCAGAGCGCGACAGCGCACTACAGAAGCTAAGCGACTGGCTCAAGATGAAGAGAAGGTTGTAGGACCACCTACAACAGAGCGTAGGCAGAGACAGTCACCGGATTGGTACACTGGATACATGGCTCTTGTGAGCAAATGTGTTGTGACGGAGCCATCCTCTTTCGAGGAAGCTGTGGAGGAACCCGCATGGGTAGATGGCATGGTGGAAGAGTATGATTTGATTGTCAGAAACAGTGCATGGGATATTGTCCCAAGACTGGAAGGGAAATCAGTGGTGGGTTCGAGATGGATCTACAAAGTGAAGCAGGTAGCTGACGGGAGTGTGGAGAAGTACAAGGCAATATTTGTTGCCCGAGGCTTCTCACAGATAGAGGGGATCAATTAAGAGGAGACCTTTGCACCTGTCGCAAGGTATGCTTCCATACGGATGATTCTTGCTCTCTCAGCGCAGATGGGGTGGCACATTCATCAGATGGATCTGAAGACTTCGTTCCTCAACAGAGTCATTGAGGAGGAAGTGTACATAGAGCAACTTGAAGGTTTTGAGATCTTCAACAGCGAGTCACATGTGTGCAGGCTCAAGAGAGCGCTGTATGGGTTGAAACAAGCACCTCGTGCTTGGTACACACGGATAGACAACTATTTCACTGGACTTGGATTCTCCAAGAGTGAGGCAGATCCTAACCTATACGAGATTGTGGTGGAGGGTAAGTTGCTTATCATTGTATTGTATGTAGATGATTTGATTCTAACGGGAGATAAGCTATTGATACTTTCATGCAAGGAGGATCTTGTTCGGGAGTTTGAGATGAAGGACTTGGGCCTCCTTCATTATTTCCTGGGATTGGAAATTTGGCAGCGCAGTGATGGATTGTTTATTTCTCAGGGTAATTATGCTCGGGAGATACAGGAGAAGTTCAACATGCATGGCTGCAAGCCTGTTGATACTCCTCTTCCTGGAGGTTGGAGGAAGGAGGATGCTACTTCAGCAGAGGTAGTGGATGCCACTGTTTATCGACAGTTGGTGGGGTCGCTTATGTATCTGGTCAATACATGACCCGATATATGCTATGCTGTTAACCAACTTTCAAAAGCTATGGTTAAGCCAACCAAACTCTTCTAGAAGGCGGGCAAGCATGTATTGCGTTATCTCAGAGGCACATCAGGATATGGAATGTGGTACAGACATGAGGATGAGGTGAAGCTATGTGGCTTCACGGATGCAGATTGGGCAGGGAGCCCAACTGACAGAAAGAGCACATCTGGAGGGATCTTCAGTATCAGATCGAAAACAGTTTCTTGGTACAACAGGAAGTAGAGATCCGTGGCACTCATTTCAACGGAGGCCGAGTATATGACAGCAATTTGGCTACATGCAAGGCTATATGGATGAGGAAGATCCTGGTCGGGTTGTTCGGGTCTCATTTGGATCCTACTATGATTTACTGTGATAACTAGAGTTGCATTAAACTCTTGGCTAATCTTGTATTTCATGATAGATCCAAACACATCGACATCAGGTACCATCATATCAGAGATTGTGTGTAGCAGAGAGTCATGTTACTTTCATATATTCCCATGGAGGATCAGGATGCTGATATCTTGACGAAGGTGCTCACTAGGAGAAAATTCGAGTACCACCGAGATAGGATAGGGGTTGCTGATAATCCATACCTTGTTGAGAGGGAGTGTTGAGAATGCAACAAGATGATGGAGCTTAGTGAAAAGAAGTCGCCTTCACTAAGTGGGCTCGCTGGCTATTTTTGGCGCAAGTCTATTTTTAGACATATGGATCATGGTCTATGAGTTGTAGGATGCTATTTGTGGATGATTTGTCAAGTTGGTAAAAATAGATGGACCTCTATTTTTAGGCATATGGGCAGAGTCTATTTTTAGACTGCTAGGCTAAAAATAGAACAGTCGAATATTATTAGCTCTTAATAATATTTGGACTATAAACATTATCTTATTCTCTTGGGGCACTTCAGTTCGAGCTATAGATGTGGCACATGCAACTGCCATAAGGAAATACATGTTTCTTATGGGTTACTTGAGCTATTGCATGGAGGACTTCAGTTAGGACTTCACTGATCGAGTTATGTGGAGTTGGATTAGGGGTTAATGGAGTTGTGTTTAGTTGGACTTAGTTGAACTAGTTTTATTTGGTCTAACTAACAAATACACTAATGATGAGTGATGTGAATTAGTTATTAATTAATTCACTAATTATTAAGTCATGAATCAACTCAGGAATACATCAGTTAACTCAGTGCATGGACAGTTCAGTGGAGACAGGTGTTAGAGATGAGTGAAAGGGCAAGACAGCTGTCAGTTGTGACTATAGTTGTTCATGTGATTTGCACAATCAGTGGGATTGAGTTGCCAATGAGGATTGTGTAGTGTTACACAAGGGAAATACAAGTTTGGTTCAACTATTCTCATCCATTCTCTATGCAGGATTGCGCAGTGGAGGCAGGCAAGCAGCGGAGGTGATTTGAGCCAGTGATTGATTTAGATCTGAGCTAGTTTGTGTGTAACAGGTGGAGATAGTACTGAGTACTTGCGAGGAGTATTGTACTATGTATTATTACATGTTCTCAATCAATATAATATACAGATAGTTGTGGGGTTTTCAGCTTTATGCTTTCCCCGGGTACATACTGTGTTGATATGTGTGACTGATGCTTCAATGTGCGCATGTGTATGTTTCTGAATACTGCTAAATTGATGATCAACTTAGAGGAGGTTATGTATTATGCATGATTCCGCAAATAGTGTATGATTAGGATAATCTCTATGAATAAGTGTCATATTATTCAAAATTTCTACAGGTGCAAATGGAAACGGATGGCGCAACGTTTCCATCGCCTATACCACCATACATTCCACCAAGGAAATCAGATGCAAAACTAGTAAAAGAGTCAAAGGATGCGAAGTATGGAACCTTCACACCTTTATTACCAGAGTCAGTACCATTTGCGGGAGAAATCCTTGGAAAAATTCCGTAGCTAAAGTTTGCAGACTATGATTTCAATGATAGGAAGAAATACCCACAGTTCACACTAGACCAATATCTAAAGCAGGTATACTACCCTGAAAGTGGTGTGAAGAGGTTAGAGCCACTACAGTGGGTGACTAGATTGGTGTAGTTGAGGTTAATGAACATGTTGAATGTGTTGCACTTCAGAAGAAGTCCATGGAGTATGGCTTGTGTGTGAAAAGTGCTCATGCTGGTGCACAATCGACGCCTATGGATGGGGAAGAGGATCCCTATAGAACAAATGCTCATATGTAGAATCACGAGACTGCCATATCATGGGTAGAACCCCGCAGAATAATTTGTTGGAAAAGATCAGGATTGTGCCATAGCCAAAAGCATGAAGAAGAAATTTGGATTGACAAAAATGAAGCGGGGATACAATATCAACTCAATTAGTGACCAAGGAGTTCACTTCACAACACACATATTGGCCAGAAAGATCATGAGGAATTACTAGGCTAATGAAGTCCCTGCATCAGTGGTTTCATTAGCTGCGCAGTGTGCTAATGGGGTTCAGTACAACTGGGACGCATATCTATGCCAAGAGTTTTTGGATGACTACCGTGAGGTTTAGGAGAAAGGTACTACATTTCATTACACATGGATAATTTTGATAATTGCTGGCATGGAGAGAGCTGGAGGATTTGCAGTTCCCTCCGGTAGCTTCAAATGTTTGTGAAGTTGCGCAATATGCCTTGCTATGGTATACCACTAAACCGGCGCGAGCACAGGAAAACATGAAGTTTTTTGTGTTATATCACATGGACTTGCATATGTTGGTGAACCAACGTCCTTGCCTTTCGTCGAGCTTATATGAGTAGTATAGCTCTGTCACGAAGTTTAAGGCTGATTTCCACAAAGTTTATATACAGGCTTGCAGGGACACAAAGAAGAAAAGGCAACCCCTGCCATATTTAGTAGCAGAAGTTTATCTCCTTACACAAGTACAACAATGGCTTGTAGAATGGGTGATTGCATTGGAGACACATGCATAAGATAGTGCGACAGAGGAGGACACAACGCAGCACAGGGAAGCGAGTGGGAAGGACAAGGATAAGGATCAGGATGAGCACGATTTGGAAGAAGAGGACCAACATGATGAGGGTCACTGGGATCCCCATGAAGGTGATGAGCAGACCAAACAGTTTGTAAAGACAAAAACAGAAGAGGCTATTGTAGAGAAGAGGAAGGCACATGACGAAGTTGCCACAAATAGAAAAACTAAGCATAAGGAAAATGAGACAAAGGATATAACACCAGTGGTCCTTACTAACGGGGACTTGGATCAGATTGGGGATAAAATTTAGGAAGAAACGACGAAATCATGGAATAAGTTATAAGATCGCTATAACGCACTTCTAACAGGTGTCGAAGAGCATATTGTAGAACTGAAGATACTGGAACAGACAATTAGTCAACCAACACAGGTAGTAGAGAAAATTGGAGAGGAAAGGCCAATAGAGCCCACACTTGCAGCGCGGATAACACCAATACCTGCTAAAGCCTTGCAGATTGACTCTGCTAAGCTTCAGCAGCAGGCCAAATAATGGAGGTATGTCAATATGAACATTGAAGTAGTAGCATTCTAGAGATTACACAAGCTGCTTCTGGAGATATTAGATGAGCTGAAGCTGCATGAAAAAACACCTTGCAGCTGAACATTCAGGTATAAAGAGAGCGAGTTTCTCTGTAGCAGAAGCTTGACAAGACGAACTAGGAAAGGGATCACACAGCTCAGCAACAACAAAAGATCAAGGAGGTGGTTGAAGCAACGTGCCGAGAGAGTCCGGATCTTGATGTCCGAGAAGAAGAACTAGTGGAGGACAAAGTCGCGAAGCTCGGCTTGTAGTAAAATGGTATAAGGAAAAGATTATTGAAGTACAATTTTCATACGATATGAAGATCAATGAGCTGCAGATGAAGCTGCAACCAACCACACCACAAGAAGTGTAGGAGAAAAAGGATACTGACTTGAAGGCTTTAACGGCCGACATCTCCACAATAGTGGCAGACTGTGGGAAGCTTTTGGATGAAAGTTTACAGATTTTGACTTCATTGCAAGAAGACCCAAATGTGCAGAAACTGTAAGAAGGCATTAAGCAAAAGCAACAACATTTGGAGGAGATTCGGGCAACTCGCGAAGACCTTACCAATATTGCAGAAGCTTGGCAAGATCAATGAAGGAAATGCCCTCCAGAAGAAAATAGAGGAGCTGAGGAAGGAAGAACAGGTTTTAACAAAGAGAACTTAGCCATGGCAGGATGAGGCTCTCCAACTACCATAAGTAGTATATGAGAAGCTTCAACAACTTCAATAGAGAGAGACAATGATGGTGCAGAAGGCTACAGAACCTGTGACAGAGGCACTGCTAGAAGAAGTGCATATCGAAGAGAAGTAGGTCACAAAGATTCTACAACAGTTTAACAATAATTACAACAAAATTGCAGCAAAGATCAAAAGCAAGAAGACTGAGTGACTCATGATGAGTCACATGTGAGTGTTGGGGGCATGTTGGGCGCAACCCAACTTTGCCTAGATTTTGGCAAAGACTCCGCATTTTGTGGAGCAGAACATGCAGTAGAGCAGTGAAACGCGAAGTGGACCGTGCAGTGGAGTAGTTGGAATATACCGCACGGTATAAGGGCTTTGGGGTGGGTCGAAGCCCCTTCTTTTTGTAAAAGCGCGATTTTATAAAGGGTTTTGGGCCATAGTTGCTTGTTTTAGGGAGTCCATGGTATTTGGACCATGGTATTGTAATGATGTAACCCTTTGATGTAATAGTATATATAAGGTGAAATAATAAGAAGAAAAGCAGATCTTTGGATCCAGATTAATGTTATGGTTGAATTTATTGTGATCTATAGTTTGGTAGCGAAGGAGAGACTCTGCAGCTAAGTGCACAGAAGTGTGAGTTTGCAGCTGAGTGCGCAAACAACCTGCAACTTAGTGTGCAAGCCAAGAATTGTTTGTTGTACAAATATTCATTATATTAGAAACAATTATTGTGGACGTTGCCCCATATTGGGGTGAACCACGGTAATTTGGTGTCTTCATATGTATATTTTCTTATTATGTGTTTTAGAGTTGCAGTTATTACAGTTTGATTTCAGAACAATGATGGTTTATATGGCATGTTTAAGTAATTGATGTAATGTGGCGAAGTGATTTATGAATGTTAAGAATAAGAAAACATAATAATACCACATCCCCTATTCCCTCAAGGCCACAAAAACCTGGTTCTACATCCTCCCATAGTCACTTTCGGTGAGACTGCGATCTGCTTGTAGGTCATTGCCGAAAGGACCAGTGATTGAGGGTTTTTTTGGTGCACAATATATATTGAACCTAGGTCAGCCCAAACCTAGCCAACATGACTAAAGCCAAATCCAACACACAAGTAAGATTCTTTTTTCCACAATTCTAAAATGAAAATGTAACAACCCCTCATTGATTTTCTATGTAAATAAAATAAAACCAAGGTCATGGGACACATATTCAAAGCTGAATGTTGGGAAAAACATAGTGATGGGTATCACTTGTGATTAATTAATGGCTATGGAAACCGACAAAGGAAAAGAGACATTAATTGGTATTGTATTAATGAAATAAACAAAAATAAGAGAAAATGTAGATAAAGAGACACAAAATTGCATGAGAGGGGAATTGAAGGAAAAATGAAGGAAAATGAAGAAAATAGAGGCCTCAATGATAAAAAGGCCTCTGAGGATCAGTGGCTAGCTTGACAACCTTTTGACAGTTTTTGGGTGGAGCTCTCTTCTATTCTCTCATTCTCTCATACTCTTGTACACTTAGAGTATTCTTGGAGCTCTTTGGCATACATTGGATTTGGAGAAAGAAGGCAAAGGAAAGTAAGAAAGAGCAAGGAGATTGTTGGATCAACGACTACAATTGTATTACTTTGCAGGTAACAGAATGCATGTGTGATTTCCTAGTTGATTTATGGATGCATGTGATTTTTTGGTTATGTGATTTCATTGGCATGGGGATTTCCCTGGATTTACAATGATTTTAGCCTTGCCTCACCATTTCTTGGATAGCCACAGTGTTGTGGGTTTTTCCACTTGAGTGCTTTTCTGATTGGTGCTCATGTTCCTTGTGGTTGTGGGTTGGAACAAATGCTCTAGAAGCCTGAGAACAACTTGGATTGAGTTACTAGTCATAGATCAGACTATTAACCTAATTGTTGATTCAAGAAATGATCAAAACAAGCTTAACATCCAATGGAGTTGATTTTGTGATCATCGATTTGATAATAATATTAATTTATTTGGGATCAAATATTTATGTTAGATTCTTCACAAGAAGGGGACCTTGGATAAAATATTTGTGAATTTCCTTTGGTCCCAAGAAAAACTTATTTCTACTTTTCCTTCGGGATCTAATATGATCCCATGAAGATGGCATACATACTAGGTTTCGTTTATTAATATATTTTTCTTTTAACATTGTTTAAATATCATCTATCTAACATTTAGATTTTTCGAAAATCTTATCTAAGAAACACTTAAAAGAGATTTTGATTTCCCAAAATCATTCAAGTCACTATTCTTAATAAAGTAAATTTTATAAAAAAAATTACTTGAAATAGTTTTTCTTCTATTTGAACTTGGTATTGGAGAAGAACTTCGCCAACACATCAAAGACACTTCGGTCCATATTTTTTTTTGATGGACTGGGCATTCCAATAGAGAAATTAAGTACTTTTAACCTTTCCCTTCTTCTAATCCATAACCTTTTTTTGGTAAATGCTTTCTCCTTTAATTATTATTTCCTCTTCACAAGGCAACTCTTATTTAATACACATTCATAGAAGTGAAATTTAGAAGGTCAAAATCTTAAATGCACACATATATAAGAGTTGGTTTATAAGGTACATATACAAGGATAAAATGATGGTTAGGTAGTTTTCTAATCCATAAAGTTTACGAATTGACAATTTTACTCCATGCTAATGTTAACAATTTTCTTTACACAACCACACATATAAATTATTTAAAATAGGTAAAAATGTTTAAATTGAATGAAAAATTTCAACACTATTTTTCAAGTTACGAACTTAAATTCTTCCTTTATTAACTTTTCTTTTATGAATTAGAAGAGGCTTTCATTAATCAGACAAAAAATTACATGTAGCTTAGCTTTTCAAAGTCTAGAAATTTCCGTTTATCGTAAAAGGACTACAAACCTTGGCCTGTTAACCAAAAATTCCAGTAAATCTACAAATCAACATAAAAACTATCAGATTGATAATGACAATAATTACAACAAGACATTTATTCTCCATAGATTCAAGATGAAAACTTAAAAGTTTTTTGGGCTGAGAAGGAGGAAATCCTTTGACATTTTCATGAATTTACTTGAGCTAACTAACTTTTATCCATTTTCTTGGATTAAGGCCATAGAGATCTTGCGTCCCTTTTTTCTATCCTACTTGACTATGTTGGGGGAATATTGGAAATATTTTGTATGAACTCCTAAATCGGGATTTGAAGTACTCAAACCATATTGAGTGTTATCTGTTTGACTCTTGGATTTGAGATATTTCGTGCAACTGGTCTTGATATGATGGTTTGACATGGATTGTGGATATTTATTGGTGTAGTCCTCTACTAGAGCAATTGACAAATGTGGATAATCTAGATCTATGTCTTCTAAAAGGTCTTTAGTATCATCCTCTTCCATTTCTAAGCTAGTTGGCTCCTTTGGCAAACAATTTTGTTGATTACCTTCTGAATTCTTTTTCTTTAGCTCTGTTGGGGGCAACCAATAGTTGGAAATACTTTCGTCGAAAGGGGGACTAATTAATTATCTTCTTACACTAAGATATTGCCTGAAGTGGAGAGAAACGTGAACCTATTTCCAGATCTGGTGTTCTAACTAGAACTTGTGGCTCACTAAGGTCTCAAATTCCTTTTCCTTTGGGGGATTTTTTCAAAACCCTTTCTCTTTATGACTTGATTGACCTACTAGTAAATCCTTTGTAATTAGAAGACAATCTCTAAAAGCATGTACATATTCATGACAATGGCCACATCTAAATATGACATTTTCATAATCCAATGTTTGTTTCCAAAGATTATCCTAATAATAATTGTCTATTGAAGTTGGAAGAGGCTGCAAAATATTCATATAGACACAGATCCTTGCATAGGATGTGTATTTCCCTCTTCATTTTCCTCTTAAACCTCGACAAAGCTACCAATGAAATTTATAATGCCTTTAAGTATTTCTTTCTCCAATTATTCCTTTGGAAGAGAAAAGAGATAGACTCGTACCAAGGCAGCAAGGATGTCTTCCTTCTTGGGATTGTACCGCTCTTTCTGAAATTGCATGAAGAGCCCAACCTTATTAAAAAAGTAAGGCCCTCCTTCAAAAACTCTCATTTTATCCTCCAATCTTGAAAAAAATACCGTGAAGAACCCTTTTTCTCCTACCTCCAAATCTATTTGTCCCTTTAGGTTCCATTTGTTTTAGATCCAACTGATTAGGAACTTTTGAAAGGGCCATAATCCAATGGACTTGTAGTTCAGATCACGATCATCTTTTTATTGGACGTAATCTACAATCTTGTTGAACCTGACCTCACACTTTGGATCTTACATCGCTTTTGATAGGAAACACCTTTGAATTTTATTTTACCAAAATGCTCCAAGTAGTGGTTTCTTTGAGTGATCAAAATCTCCATTTCCTCTAGTTGAGCTTTGAAAAGGACACAAATTATGAGGAGTTTGGGAGTAATTGTTGACCGATCCAACATTTCTACGAACCTTTAAGACAATCTAACTAAACAATGGGGTCAAGCCCTCTCCCGTGGAACTAGCCATAAACAAATATGAAGAATAAACCCTAGGAAAGAGCCCTAGATGAAAAAATCAGGCTACCTATTTTTTTATTATCAATCCTATTTTGATTAACATTACATTATATTACACATCCTAATAAAACTTTGTAAGTAAACCTAATAAATACTTCCCACATTTATAAATGTTATTCCTAATAAACTTGCCAATTTAAACTAGTACATTTTATTTTAGCAAAATTAAATTAAACTGTAAAATTAACCAAACACCAAATAATATTGAAAACATTCAATTAAAACAATCTTGTAAACTTTTTAATATAGACATGATAGGATTAATAAACTAGCCTAGATCCATCTTAACTTCAGATCTATCAAGCATTGAGAGGGATCAAATCTCTCAAGGTGTAAACCTCTTTTTCGAGTGCAAAATGTGAGGAAAGGTTTGCACCTTGAGAGAGATTTGATTCCTCTTGGTGCTTCTTTGATTAAGAGAATAAGATGGACCAGGTTGGTTTACTTAATAATAATAAATAATAATTTATTATTTTATTTCAATTTTATTTTATTTTTATGTGATTAGACCAAGTCAAAATATTTTAATTAATAATTATATTTACTATTCAATTTTTTTTTTGTATCTTCTTTTTATCTCTTTCCTCAATCTTGAAAATCAATTATTATTATGCAATTTTAAGGTCACGGGGAAGCCAGACACCAAATTAGTCTATGATACCCCCTTGTTTGTGGGACAAGGGACCCACGCACTTGTTTGTACGACAAGGGACCCACCTCTGCACAATGATTTGACTGCTAAGTCTACGAAGGCATACATACTCTACCCCCCTCTGGTTTTGAACCTGTGACCTCTTAGGAGGAAACACATGCTCTTAACCATTAGGCCCACTCAAGTTGTATCCCATCCAAATTGACATCCAAATTGACCTACCTAATTATAATGACCACATGGTATGAAAAACCTCTGCAACATTGCACTAAAGTGAATTTTTTTTATATTTTTATAACACTAAAGGCACAATATTCAATATTCCATTTTCACAACGTCCTTTGGAGTCTTTTCCATTGTAGACAGGTCACATGACCTTTGAGGACAATGGAGAACTCCATTCTCAAAAATTTCAAAAACTGCTCCCCTTCATTTAATATTTTGAAAATATGAATATTAGAACCTTTTAATATTCATACGATAATGCTTGGTAATATTTATATTAATACAAATACCAAAACGTTTTACCCAGTAAATTGAGTAAGTAAGATCAAGGCATCATCACTAGTTTGAAAGCCTATTTAAGAGACAATTGAAAGCTTGTTCGAAAGCCATAACCGATACTTCATGTTGTTTACTCAGTAGATGAAATTGAAGCATTAGTATCTGAACTCGGATTCAGTTAGTGATGCTTGTGCCAGCATATGGATGTGGTGTAAAGAAGGAATCTGTATGTTTTCTAAAAAGAGATGAAAAATGAAATAACACGTATTTCTATATACCTTTTCATTTTATAGCCAAAGCCCGCATAGTCATGTCCGGTTCCAGGCGCAGAGCCAGATTGAGAGGTGGTTGTTTGCTAGTTTTCCTTTTGCTTCAGTGTAGAGCTCCAGTTTTTCCTACCTACAAAACAGAATTCACTCTTAAATCTTTGCAAGAATAGTAGTAGTAACACAAATATCGAATACATTGATATCTCAAAACTGACCAGTTTTGATCTTGGGAATTATCCACCATATTAAAGCACTTGAGTGTGGGGGCTTCTTCTTTTCTATAGAAGAGGTTTTTGGGTTCTCTGGTTATACATTGATATCCCAACTCTTATGAGGTTATCATGGGAACTTTGAGTGTGTAAAGTTTCTTCTTATCTATGCAAGAAGTTTAGGGTTCGAGTTATGTGATTTTATTTTACCATCAATGGGGTAAGGGCGCCGTAGAGAGTTAGGCTAGTGGGTGTGGCAGTGATGGGCTAAAACTTGGCTCTCAACATCATAGAGAAAGGTTTCTGGATCTCTGTCTACAATCGCATAATAAGTAGCCTTATTTATATGTTAATGTTATGCATTTAAATAGGCTACATTAGAGAAAAATACTATGGGAAAAACCACGGGTCGTCAAAACTTGGAGTTTGAAAACTGTTGGTAATTTGACCGAGTGAAAATGTTTACATGACAAGACATTTCAACATCTCTTCCATACTAGGCTAGAGAGTGCCTCTCAATGCAATAATTTCCATCTTTTTATTGAGAAAAAATAATAAAATTAATTTGAAAATGATATCAAGGTTTGGTTTTTCAAAACCTAAGGTTGTTTACTCAACATTTGTGCATTTTTCGAAACTAGCAATATCACCACGTCTCTTGTTTCAATGTGCCAAATTCCCATGACATTGTTTATCTACTGTGTGGACAAGCAAGGAATCTGTGGAGACTAGTGAGATTGGGTTGGAGAAATGTGCTTATGGTTTTTTTAGGCCACTCACTACCATCTAAAGGTCTACCTTGCGGACAAGCAAGGAATTTGTGGAGAGGGGGGAGATTGGGCTCAAGAAATGTGCTTATGGTTTTTTTAGGCCATTCACTACCATCTAGAGGACTTTATGGTCATGTTATGTAAATTGCATTGGTTAGTTACATCCTTGTCTTTTGTTTGAGTTTTTTCTAATTAATTCTTACATTTTAGAAATTCGAATGGGTGTATACATCTCCCCATCTATATGAAGAGGTTTTTAGGTAGTTAGGATACTCAATGTTTTTTGTTTTATTTTTTTTGCTAATTTATGTGAGTCTTGATATAACTACACAACTAACCTGTGGCTTGAGTAGTTGTGACCAAAGGCCATCTAAGCTATCAAAATCACTCGGGGATCGCACCCGTACTGGGCCACACTAGCCCTTAACATGGTTAGATTTTTGCCCACATAGTTTCAAACCGATGACCTTTACAACACAAAGAGCCTTAACAGAACACCCTGCCACCATCTATTCTACGCCCCATGGGCATAGGATACTCAATCTTATTTTTAAGAAATTGTTTGATAATTATGTAAATATTTGTAATTTTGTTATGAATTTTTTTTTTTTAAATAACACATATAATTGATTTAAGATTGTTACATGTAAGACATAAATTTGATACCATAATATACAATGGAAATATATATAATATATATTGATTTGACCTATTAAGAATCAAGAAGGATTGAGAAAATCGAGACACAAAGTTATCGGTGCTTGAAAGATCAAGGTTAAGATGGATTTATAATAGTTTATTACAATGAAAGCATTTATGTAGGAAGCAACACCTCTCAAAATTTTTTTTCCTTCCAAACTTCTTGAACTAGAGTCTTACTTTTTCAAAACCCGGTAGCCACATGTGCTCATCCATGTGCCCTTTGTGATTATTTTTATTGAATTAAAGAAAATCATCCCAAAGGTCAAGATGACACATCTCCTTCATGGCTGTAATTAGATCTTCCATATTCAACAATGAAGAATTAATGAATTATTTGTATATATATTTTTAACCAAAAAATAAATCATATTACAACTTTGTGCTTGAGGGAACAACATTAGATCAAATTATAAAATTTGGTTTATTCATAATTGTGAGAATATCTTTTTCTCCCACCTAATAACTAGCATAAAACATAGAAATACTTCACCTATTCTATATATATTCCAATGATATACCCTCTATAATAGCCCCAACAACCAATAACATTTACATTTAATGGCAATTAATTTTGAGTAGCATGTGTCTCTTTGCTAAGCACAAACATGGCTCCAGGGAGAGGTCAACAGTATCCCAATAAGGAATATGCATAGGATGAAAACATATTGAGTTACCAGATTCCAATGATAACGAACAACCATGCTTCTTTCCTTATTGTAGTTCCTCCATTTGATGTTACATATGTCCAATTGCCCCCTCAGCCTTACGCAATGGGGTCCTCCGTTCTACACATGTCTCTATGGTGGTAGATAAACTAAAAGGCAATTGGTTATACCTTGTTTGGAACTGCAACATTTCCTCCTACATGGTATGGAGGTCCCAATCAATTATGCTATGATAACTTCCCCTGAACATTATCCTAGCTAACTTCAAACTCTAGTTGATGACAATGCTTTGTTAAGACAATGATTTACACTAACAGGAGAGCATTGTCACTTCAAGATCTGAACCTGCAACATCTGTTCCAACCTTTGGCACATAAATCATAACTTATTTGCTGCTTCCAAACTCCTCACCATTGTAAATTCTAGGATTGATTCCCTAATATAACTACAAACCTTGAAATTGCAAAACTTTCTTTCAGATGCAAACAAATTTCCAAATTCAACTACCTAATTAAAAGGGACAAGGCACATCCTAGACTAATAGGGTGTTGAAATGTACTATATTGGTCTCATACATGTACTCCCACATCTTGACATCATTTCCATATACATCCCCAAATCCGTACTCATCAATGCAATTGATTCTTGTTTCACAATGTCAACTCCCCACGAGGAATTAACGGTTGACATTAAACTAAACTTCAACAACCCTTCTCTGATCCATCCAATAGCATGGGAAAGTACTGTATGCACCATTCAAATGTCATCCCCACATAATGGAGGCATCAAGAGTGAATGACATCTATCTACATCAATGAGAGTGACCATCAAATCCACCTTAAGCCAAATTAAACTAGTCATAATGACTCTGCATATGACTACGCTAACCACTCTCCATAGGGGTGCACAAATAATGTAATTTACCTATTTAAAACCTTTGTGCATGAAATGACCAAATGGTTTAACATGTCATATGCCATGTTGAGGCCTCATCTGTGGAAATTAGATAACTTCATATTGAAATTTTGGTTAATTGGGGGAATGGAAGATGATTCCTCCTACCATTAATACTAATGATAATGGGGTCTAAGGACGAGCCCTTATTAGCCAAAAAGTATGGCACCTAATTATTATGACAAAGAACATGATATACCACTTATATTGTCACTGATTTTGTAAGAAAGTGGATCCTTTTGAAAATATTTTTGAGTTTGTAGTTTGCCAAGAAGGAACCTAAAAAAATATAGTGTATTATTATTTTTGAATCCTCCACTATAATAAACTTATGAAGGTTAAGAGTAGATGCTTAAATCAAACCCTGAAGGAAGGAATAAGCTTCTGCCTCATTACTAGTGGCCTATCATAGACCCTAGGAAAATGAAAGTTCAAATTGTCCATTTAAGTGAATGATCAACCTTTCACTCCTCCCATCACTAGAGTTGTTTATAAGATTTTTTTTTTTTTTTTTACTTACTCCCTTTTCTATAATACCCCATGTTGATCACCAAGTTGTATGTACATATATTATATATACCAATGAGCTAGTATGGTTTGTTGGGCTAGAGTGACTATGTAATATTAGGTTAGAGTCCAAAGTACTTTTATGTTGAAAGATAGGTGAGCTGAGCATTATAAATTGTAACCACACATATAATTAATAAAATAGAACATGGATAAAGACCAAGTTATAAAAAATAGAATGGGGATCTAGGAATCCACTAAATGGAAAGGGAGTTGAGGGCCTAATGAAAGGGCTAGGGGCTAAGCCAAGAAATATTAAAATATTCTAGAGTCCTAAGCCTAAGTTCCCATGTCATGATTTTATCATAAGTTCCAAAATACTGGGATAAGATCCCAAGTACCAGGGAGAATATTGCTTTAAGTGCCACTTGTTAGAGAGTGAACATGGATATATAAAATATGGCCTTAGTGAGAAAGCCATTCATTTTCTATCATTCTTTGTCATTGTTAACATTGCATGTGGAGATGAGCTAGTGAGCCACTATAACCATGTCACATTGTGAATCCATGTGAATCATAGTGTGTATTTAGGTGAACAATTCTCCTTGGGTTGCCTTGGAGAAGGTCGGAACCATAGAGGTAAAACTTTATAGGATAGGTTTCCCTTGGTGCTTGGTGTAAAGATTGGAGGTTTTCTGGAGAGTCAATTATAGAAGTCGAAGTTCCTGGAGCACAACTCTAGGACTTCCTAGCTAGCCTACATTGGATCCTTGGAAAGGAAGTCAGAAAACATAAGGAAATGTTGAATAAAGAAAGGGGTGCACTTCCTTGGGTTGTGTAGGTTGAGGGGGATGATACTGTGGTTGAAATTGTTGTTGGAGTTCGGTAGCTTGGCCTAGCTATTGTTTGTACTAACTGTTAGACCGAGTTGGCTTAGGTAGCCTTTCAGTTGGTCAATTTATATCCGTACCTTGAGGGTGACCTATCGTTATGAAAGATATAACAATAATGTCTTTGGTTGTGTGGAACAAATAAGGTCTAGAGCTAGTTGGTGATTTTTTAAAATATAAAGAGTTGTTTATGATATGCAATTTTATGTTGCGTATTTACATGCTTAATTTTGTTATGACATTTACACTTAATATTATGTGTGTATATGTTATTATGCATTGAATGGCATGTTGCTATCATTGTATAAGTGTATCATATGTAAGGCATGTTACAGATTGACATCAAAACATAGTATAAGGTTATAAGAGCCTTCATGAAGGTTGCAATTAATTAATCAATGGTATCAAAGTGTTAATTTTGAAAAGATGAGCTAAGTTAAAGGAATTTTAAAAATACATTGTGGATAGAGTTAGTTTGTGGTATCAAATCCTAGATTGGTGGTCTAGGTCCATTCAAAAAAAAATTGGTGTTAGGGCAATTGGAATTGGAATTTTGAATGGATCTTGTTCATTGTGAAGATATTTAAGGGATGTGAGATTGCTTGTACTTATTGTTAATTCCCATCCAATCTTTGAGCACAATTTATCTCGTATCATAGGTTAACCACATGCAATCATTTCAATGGCATTGTAGTAGTGTGATTAAGAGATATTCCCTAGCTATAAATTCCATGTGATCAGATATGAGATCTAAGTATGTGAGTTATGTTCAAATCCATAAAACTACAGGTCTATACTGGTGTAGAACAACATTATGATTCACATAGGTTGATCTACTATTTGATTCTGATTTCATACTTTTAAAATTTGTCTATGGTCTTCACATTTATATTGTTGGAGGAGTCGAGGTCTATTTTCAAATTTCAAATTAACATTAATTTTGTGGGATTGTTACAGATCTCAAGGTTCACATCAATTTCCTTTACTATAGATCCACCTCCATGAGTATTTATTTTACTATAGAACATTTTTGGGCATTTATATATTGTATAGAGTGACTCAGATTATAAAATGGAGGAGATATATTGTATGGAGTAGATCTGTGTAGAAAAAAGGTGAAATCAACATTATAGGTTGCGAATTTCACATCACATCTATTAGTGACATCTCAATGTCTCATTAATCACACAAAATACACTTTTCAACAAATCATATTGAATGTTCACAACCTTTGATTACATAGCCTTTCCTAGATAAAACATCCTTGTATGTTGTTTTATGCATAAGACACTACAAATATTCGACCTCTGTCTTAGAGACCACACTAGGAGTGAATTCCACAAGGCCCTTTCCTCTATGGAATGCAAATATGACAACAAAAAGCAACTTGGTATCTATAATTTTCATTGTCTCTACCTTGGAGAAATGGTAAAGGATAAAACCAAGGATAATAGTGCATATAAATGGTTTCCATGCACAAAAAGTTAGAAAATGTTGATGCTCCAGTAGCAGAAAGATTGAACCCCACCATATAATATGTTTATTAGAGTTGTGTCAGATAACAAAGTGATATAGAGGCCATATAAGCACACTTATCAAACTTGTTGGCACAAATCAAGTCCTAGGGTCTAGGAGATCCAAATAGAGGGGTTTGGATCACTTGCATTACCTGCAACAAGAGAACACACAACCCGCTATGCACCTATCAAGCAAAAAAGAGGTAACATGATTTGTATTTGCAAGTTCCTTTTTCCATATGGGAAACATAATTAAATATCGCATAGTCTAAACAAGACACATTTTCCCCCAGACAACAATAGAAATTCTGGTAGAAATTTTTGAAAATTCAGGTTACAATTGTCAAGCTTAAGGATTTGGGTGCCCCAGGGGTTCTTTATGGTGTTGAATCCATTTTTTCCATAAAGAAAACAACTTAAACACTCCCACAATCAGATTTCTAGAATAATTTCTTATTGGATTCCAATGGGAAATTCGTTGTCTAGGAAAAATTGTGGCCTCATTAGACAATGCCATTAAATATTCATTTTATGTATTGAAATTCCTCTAAAAGTAGAACAAAAAATCACAAATCATAATTAATGCCAAATTCAAATGGGTAAGGAATTGAGAGCCAAAGCACATAATTATACTTTTCTCAAACCATGAAAAACTGGGAGGGTCATTGGATTTTTTTCCAAATTATAATTTTGCTCCAAATTAAATGATTTTTGGTCCCAAGTTTATACATAATTCTTTTTAAAATGAGAAAAAATGACATATGTGAAAGATTGAAGGCTTTTAATTGTTGAAAAATGTGTAACTAGGTTTGGTCTTCATAAGTATGAAATGTATTCTTGCAATTTATAAAATGAAAAGAAATTATTATTGGAGCATGGGTTTCATGCCTAAAATTTTTTATTTTATAGGTCAAGCACCCATTGTGTGCTTCTAGGGTTTGTCCTAGGTTCAAGAGTCATTGTCATATATTGAAGACCCCATGGGCACATTGTATCTTTTAAAAAAAAATATGTTTTTGTCTTTAAAGTGTTGAAATTTCCTCCAAGATCAGGTCGACCTACATGAAAAGCCACATCTACCTTTGAAGAAGCCTATATATAGAGTGGAACTCATCCTCCATTGGACACAATCACTCATGTCATTATATGCGTAGAAGAGGACTAAGAGAGGTTGAAAAATAAGGATGAGGAGGAAGTCGAAAGAAGTCAAAGTGCTTGGGCTAGTTATCTCTCTCCCACGTGAAAGTCAAAGCTAGGGTTTGTGCGTTGGGGTTATCTTTTGTTTGATCTTGGAGGAAGGAGAGAAAGGAAGTCAAGCAAAGGTGTATTAAGGTGTCTCACTAGCCCTAAGACTCAAGGAGAGGCAAGTGAAGGTAAGAGGAGGATATAAGAAGAAGATTAAAGTCTCTAAGAGGAGAAACAACAGTTGCAGTAGTTGCCGGAAGTCAGAATTTCAGATCTACAATGGGAGGTCAAAGTTCTTGTAGTAGGAGGCCAAGTTGATCTCGATCTTGATCTTGGAGGGTATTTGTCTGAGTAAATAGGTCATGGTATTAGTCAATTGAAGGATCTATAAGACGAGAAGAGATTTGAGGGTTTTTCCCTCAAGAGGAGGGGTTTTGGCCCTGGATTGAAGCTTATATACTGTGTCATTGTTCGTATTGTTCTGGTAGTTGTTTGATATATCTGATACTGTAATAATAAGGAACAAAGATAATAAGGTAAAAGAAAACACAGACAATTATCAAGATAAATATAATTAACATAATCACTACCCTATTGAATTAACAACATGGTTTCAGAGCTAAGGTTATCTAAGGGCATCATGAAGATCTCATCTACAGTGAAGAAGTTAATTAAGAAGATCAAAAGGCATCTCAAGAAAGGTATCAAGGAAGCATGGAGTTTCTTATTTTCTTCAAAGAAGGTATCAATCAAAGAAAAGGATGAAGGTCTCTTCTCCGCTCTCTCTCGCACATTCCAAGATGAATTAATTTGGGTAATTGATAATGGTGCATCAAGGCACATGAATGGCCACTCCAATCGATTGAAGTCCTCATCAAAAGGAAAATCCACTTATTCAATGGAACTTGGATATAACAAGAGATATCTCATGAAAGGTATTGGATCAACCTCCATAAAGTTGGAAGATGGAAGCAACGTTTGCCTCAACAACATTCTATTTGTTTCAGGTTTGCACAAGAACTTAATTTCCATTTCAAGTTTAGAAGAAAAGGGTGATAGAGTAGATTTCAATGATGGTAAGGTCGTTGTATGGAATTAAGACTCAAGTATAGATCAAGCTAAATTCGTTGGCATTCGAGAAGGAAGACTCTATAGACTAATGTCTCCTGTAGCCCAAGCTCTAGTTCACATTTAAATTAGCCCATGTGAACTTTGGCATAGAAGATTTAGTCATATACATTTTAAAATCATTGAAACTCTAAGTTCCATAGTAGATGGAATTTTGAATCTAAAGGAAGATCATGAAGGAGTTTTTAAGGGATGTGCATTGGGTAAGAATACCAAGAGACCATTTGGAAGTAGTGTTTCACAGTAAAAAGAAATCTTGGATCTCATCCACTCCGATGTATGTGGCCCTATGACTCCTAAATCTCTTGGAGGTCATCTACATTCATTGATGATCATTCAAGAAAAAACTAGGTTTACTTAATGAAAACCAAGGACGAAGTATTTTCAAAATTTCAAGAATTCAAAGCTGAAATGGAGAACCTTGTAGAAAGAAGCATCAAGATATTAAGATCTGATAATGGAGGAGAATATACATCCTAAGAGATTATAGAATTTTGTAAGGAGTCTGGGATTAAGAGGGAGTTGATAGTCCCATACAATATCGAGCAAAATGGAGTTTTAGAATGGAAGAATAAATCCATTGAAGAACGTGTAAAAGCAATGTTACACGATAAGGATCTACCTAAGTTTCTGTGGGAGAAGCCACGAAGAAAACTGTCTACATTCAGAATCAAAGTCCCCACATATCTCTAGACAATAAAACTCTGGAAGAAGTGTTCACTGGAAAGAAGCCATACGTAGATCATCTCCAAATTTTTGGGTGTCTTGTATATATCCACATACCTAAGGACAAAAGAAAGAAGTTGGATCCTTCAGGAATGAAGGTAACATTTGGTTGGTACAAAAACTATCGAAAGGTTATAAGATCTACTTGAAAGATGGGCATCACATAGAATTCAGTCATGATGTCATATTTGATGAAAGCATAACTTTCAATAAATCAAAGGAACTTTCTATAGACTACGATGATGAATAACTTCTCGTATTTGAGGAGGAAGTGGACAAGAGAGAAGAACAATCACACCATGAAGAAGAAGCTCCTAGTGAGCCTGTTCAACCTGTGGTCATCCCTAAAACAAGAAAAATACATAATTGGTTGAAATCTACTCTACTTGATTCAGAAGGTCATGAGGCAGTGAAATGATCATTTAGAGAAAGAAAGAAACCAAAAAGATATTCTGGGTATGCTGCACACATGACAAAACTAATAGAAGCAGAACCATCCACTTTTGAAGAGGCTGCAAATAATCAGGAATGGAAAGATGCCATGAATGAAGAGTAGCAATCTATAATGAAGAATGGAGTTTGGGAGATCGTACCTAGGCCCAAAGACAAATCTGTCGTTACGTCCAAATGGATCTATAAGATTAAATATGCGGCCGATGGAAGTATAGATAAGTATAAAGCAATATTTGTGGCTAGGATCTTCTCTTAACTTGAAGGAATCGACTATGAAGAAACATTTGCTCCAACAACAAGATATACAATGATTTGATCATTAGTCTCTCTGTCATCATCAATGGGATGGAACATCCATCAAATGGATGTCAAGGCTATGTTTCTGAATGGAACAATAGATGAAGAAGTCTATATAGAACAACCCTTGGGGTTCGAAGTTAAAGATAGGAAGTGATATGTTTACATATTAAAGCAAGCATTATATGGCCTCAAGCAAGCACCAAGGACATGGTATGTTAGAATGGATGCATATCTTCAAAGAATAGGCTTCACAAAAAGTTCTGTTGATCCAAACCTTTATATTAAGGTGGAGAACTTGTAATCTTTCTTTTGTATGTATATGATATTCTCTTGACAAGTGTAGAAGGTCGAATGGAAGAATGCAAGAAGCAACTAGCAACAGAATTTGACATGAAGGATCTTGGGTTGATGCATTACTATTTGGGACTAGAAGTCTGGAAAGGGCCTAATGAATTTTATTTGGGTCAAGGAAAGTACATAATCAAGTTGTTGAATAAGTTTTACATGATGGATTGCAAACCTATGACTACTCCGATGATCACAAACTTGAAGAAACTAAGGAGTTCTGAATCTAGCCCTATGGTTGCTTCCAAGTATAGGCTACTTATTAGCTCATTGATGTACTTGGTGAATACTTGACCAAACATATGCTTTGTAGTAAATGTTCTTAGTCAATTCCAAGTGGACCCGAAGCATGATCATTGGGTAGAAATAAAACATATTCTAAGATATCTATAAGGAACCATCCACTACTGTCTGAAGTATGATAGAAGGAATGATGTCCAACTGATTGGATATAAAAACTCTGACTGGGGAGGTAGTGAGCAAGATGGAAGGAGCACCACGGGAGGATGTTTTAGTTTGGTATCCTCCATGATCTCATGGATGAACATAAAGCCAGACACAATTGCTTTAAGTAGTGCTGAGGCTTAATACATTACAACTTGTGAAGTAAGCAAAGAAGCAATATGGTTGAGGAAGTTGTTATCTGACTTGTTTGAAGGATCAATGAACCCTACAATGATACTTTGTGATAACACAATTTGCATACGTTTTTCTCAAGATCCAGTGTTTCATGGAAAGATAAAACATATAAACAACAAGTATCACTACATTCAAGAACTAGTGCAAAATGGTGTGTTGCAGCTACAATATATCTCCACTGATGAGCAAGTCGCTGACATATTGACAAAGTCAGTTTTGAACAAGAAGCTTTTTTACTTGAGAGACAAGCTTGGTTTGGTTGATGTATCTTCCCTAATTGAGAGAGAGATATACACTACATTCTTGTCTTCACTTGGGAAGAAAGAATGGAGGATTGGGTAACCATCTAACATTCGATACGCTTTGAGAATGAGGTAGGGAAATCAAGACATGAGTAGTTGTGGACTGATATTCTTTGAGGATTAGCTACCAAAGATAAGAATAGTCCAATGAAGTTCATACTCGGTGAACACTCGGATGGAGTATGTACCGTGAGAGACAATGATTATGGTGTTTATAGGTCATTGGTCTCGCCAACATTGTGCTCTGATCTTGTGGAGAGATAGAGTTGTTAGTCAAGGCCTTGCTATATGATAATGCTGGTTAAATATGATGTTAGAAAAACGAGTTACCAATCTGACTCTTTTTATGAGATCTCGTCAGATTGAGATTGACCATGAACCTCTTATGAATACCTCCCTAGTTAAGAGGAAGTGTTAAAAAATGTGTAACTAGGTTTGGTCTTCATAAGTATGAAATGTATTCTTGTAATTTATAAAATGAAAATAAATTATTATTGGAGCATGGGTTTCATGCTCGAGATATTTTATTTTATAGGTCAAGCACCCATTAAGTGCTTCTAGGGTTTGTCCTAGGTTTAAGAGTCATTGTTATATATTTAAGACCCCTTGGGCACATTGTATATTGTAAAGATTTTTTTTGTTTTTTGTTTTGTCTTTAAAGCGTCAAAATGCCCTCCAAGATCAAGTCGGCCTAGAAGTTGTCAAGTCGACCTACATGAAGAGCCACGTCTACCTTTGAAGAAGCTTATATATAGAGTGGAAATCATCCTCCATTAGACACACTCACTCATCTCATTATATGTGTAGAATAGGACTAAGAGAGGTCGAAAAAGAAGGATGAAGAAGAAGTCGAAGTGCTTGGGATAGTTATCTCTCTCCCATATGAAAGTCAAAGCTAGGGTTTTTGCGTTGGGGCTATATTTGGTTCAACCTTGGAGGAAAGATAGAAAGGAATTCAAGTGAAGGTGTCTTAAGGTGTCTCACTAGCCTTAAGACTCAAGGAGAGGCAAGCGAATGAAAGAGGAGGCTATATGGAGAAGATCAATGTCTCTAAGAGGAGCAACAATAGTTACCAGAAGTCAGAATTTCAGATCTACAGTGGGAGGTCGAAGTTCTTGCAGTAGGCGACTGATTTGATCTTGATCTTGATCTTGGAGGGTATTTGTCTAAGTCACTAGGTCGTGTTAGTATTAAATTGAAGGATCTATAAGAAGAGAAGAGATTTAATGGTTTTCCCCTCAAGAGGTGGGGTTTTGGCCCTGACTTGCAGCCTATATACTATATCACTGTTCTTATAGTTTTGGTAGCTGTTTGATATATCTCACACCATAATAATAAGGAACAAAGCTAGTAAGGTAAAAGATAACACAAACAATTATCAAGTTAAAGAGAATTAACATAATCACTACCCTATTGAATTCTCAACAGTAATTGGTATAAGAGTTGAGACAAAACTTTTGTGCATGAATATCATTATAACGCTCTCATTATATTTAGGCATACCATTTTGGTTGCATGAATGACCGCATAATAATATCATATGTTATTTATCTCATATGTCTTAGACCTATTTTTCAATCCAAATAATCGGGTCTATATAGTTTTTTGTGCTCGTGTGCATATGTTATGATGTCTTCTCATATGTTCGATCTTGGATGATTAATTTTGCATCTAGTTTTCACACTTAAACTACAATTGCATTTTATCATTCAACACACCCCATATGGATTAATACAACATAAAAGACATGAACTAGACATGAATCATACACAAAGAAATGTTTCATTTCATGCAACAAAAAGGTTAATTATTGTTTGTTCCTCTACACTTCATGGTGCATTGTCAAACATTTGACAATGAATGTCACTTTTGTTCAAAATTTTTATATAAAATCCATGTTGTCATTGTTTGCATTAGTTATGTGATCCACATGCTTTAGTTCAAGTGTCTCTTTGGGTCAAGAGTTGGTAGAATCATTCAATTGTTAAATTTAAGAATAAGATTAAGTCATTGAACCATGTCATCAAATCATAGAAAGGATGGAGTTACAAGAGGTCCTATTGTAAAAAAATACCCCCCTAGAATTTGAATAAGAAGGCCATTTTCAAAGACAATTCATTGTAAATTCATAATTTTAGTGCATGATTGGTAGTACCCAACACTGTGGTTGTTATAAAAAATTGTAGGCAAGCATGACACGTATTCAAACAAATAAGCAAGTGAGAAAGACATAAAAATAACATGTGAGAATGACAAGAAGTATAAGCAAGTGTGATGACTAGAATCACATAATTGTTTTCCTTATTGGAAATATTGCTTGAATTAGTAGGAAGGACTCAACCACAATGCCCAATAGTACATTGGAAAATATTATTACATGTTTGTGAGTAATCCAAATAAAATTCAACTTTCTACAAATGTAATAAAAACTCTTGAATGATGCATTATAGGCACTAAAAGTTCAGGGGCTTGTCAAGAATTTATAACTATTGTTTATCTAAAAGAATCCTCCTCAACATGCAATTTAGGGAAGTGAAATAGTTAATGATAAATCCCAAAATGCCAAACCATAGGGTGATGCCAAAATCAATTTAAGTGAAAGTGACCTTGAAATTTTTTCCCTTGAGGTTACAAAAGCATACTTTCATGAATGCCTAAAAGAAAATAAATAGGAAAATAATGATATTTCTAAAGCATTGCTAAAACTTGGAGTGAATTACAAATAAATAAAGATCAATATGGGTTAGGATACATAAAATGAATCAATTTTGTACTCCTAACTATTCCAAACCAATTCAGTATGTGTGTGTTTGCTTTCTTGTTGACTCTAAGAATATTGTTGATACAAAAATTCCAACATTGTCATTAAGTTGGTCACATAGAAAATTGATGTTTTGATATCCATCTTTGCCTTCATTGTGGGAAGACAATTTTATTTTATTTTACAAATGTTGAAAGAAAAAAAAGGTTCAACAAAGACACTTCATTATGGATGGATAATTTCTTGCAGATGGAATGGACAAGTTAAGAAGTTGCATATGTCTTACTATCTAGTTCAAACACACGTAAATATACATTTTCCTGGAGAAAATAGAAAACCATAAGGTTTTCCACCAACTATTCTAGGTGAATATTTTGGGCATGACTAGATCCCGATTCTAGATGTCTTATCGAATTAATATTAAGTGGATGACCTTGAAATGGCACTATTCTACAACTTTTGAGGGGGTTACACATATGAGTGAAAATTGTTAGTGGTAAAATATAACAACCAAATGAGGTAAAAATGGTTAGTGGTAAACCAAAACCACCAAATGTAGTCATGAATTGGTTACAGATAACCCATAAGAACACCCATGATGTCTCACCTTTTAGCTAATAAAGGTGGGAATATTGTTGATGATTGTCAACCTTCAAGTTTCAACAACAAAAAACAAAATGGCAAATGGGAAACAATAGTTTGTAGATGGTATACTTCGACAAACAAAATGACAAATAAGTGACAACAACATCAATAAGAGCATTGCAAAAATTTCATCACCTCTGATACATTGTCAAATTGGGCAGTTTGAGGTTTTTTCCACTAATCGTATTTTTATGCGACAATCATTGATGTGATCAAGTTTTCCTTAACATGATTAATTGAGGATTTTAGTAGTTCTAGTGGGACACTTGGTTTACTATTCCATGGTTTTTTGGTAGAATTATGGTTCAATATCTTATAATTGGATTATACACAATATTCAAGGTTGGGACACTAATTGACATTGTTTACGTGTCATTTCCTAAGATCCGTTTTGTGGACAATTTGTTCACTTGGATGGTCATTTGATCTAGGAGAGGATAGCTAGATCCTTTTAAATTGTTACTTGATATTTGATTGGGTTGTTGAGCATTTTCGACAACTTGTCAGAGCAATAGTTAATTCACTGTCACTACATATTGGAGTTCACATTAGTGAACAATTATAGGCTTTATGGATCACATGTTCACATAATGAGATTTCTTAGATTCTATGAGTTTTCAACATCCAAACTTGGTGGTATTTCAAGGAAATCATTATTGAGGCTTAACCTAGGAGTTTTAGGTTACACACTTGGAAATGATACTAGTTATTACATCCTTGGTGGTGTAATTTTTTGGATTTATGATTCAAGGGGGGTTGTTTGCCTATAACTCCCTGTACAAGCATGAAGTCCTACCTCATCTTAAGTATTTTAAATCAAAGAATATCTATATATATATATATAGATATATATATATATATATAATATATATTATCGTAACTATGTGTTAGATTGTTTTTTTCTTCCTCCCAACCTTATCTTTTGATGCATATTTGATGAGAGAGAAAATCTTGTTTATGAGGTGGTTTAATCCATGTAATATAAATTTGTATCATTAGAATGAATATTGCGGTGAGAGAAGATAGTGGCTCCAAGCCTTTTTCACCAAGTTCTTGTGTTTATGTTCTATTTCTTAACATTAGTCATTAGTGAGTTGTTCCAATCATATAGACTTATCCAAATAGAACTACTATGTGGTGGTAAACTTCATAAGGTTGATACGTGATAGGTGGATAAACTAAAATTTAAAAGGATGATAAATGAATACTTGTCGAAGGAACTTTGAATTTGAATCTAACAAAATTGACAAGTCATTACTCTGATAGTTATGTAACTAATTAAAACAAATATAATACAATTTGACAACATGCATGCACTTCCTCTTAGTTGTCTACATGTTCTAATAGGACTTTAAAAGGCCAAAGGTCAATGTACAAGAATCCCTTTGAGCCCTCCCTTTACGAAATTTAAATTCCCATCTACCTTAGAGGCCTAATTATATAGTATTATATTCTTGAATCTAAAAAAAAAACCAACTTGTTTTGAAAATTGTTAATTCTATTATCATTCTACCATGTAATCCAAGGCAATTTGAGAAATTTAATCGAAGAACAGAACATTTGGAGAAGTTGAGACTAGAAAAAAAGGGCATGAACAAAAAGGAGGTGGTGATCATAACCCAATAACTCATCCTGCTTCTTGTTGAAAAGTCTTTAAAACCATAGACTAGTTGTCAAGTACCTAATCCTTGGGATTATGGTATTGTAAGTAGTTAACCTAGAAAAAATGAAGAATCATAATAATAGGTGAATAGGAATAGTGATCCTTGTCTATGTGAGAAGACCATAGGTCATCTCTATGTATAAATTTCTCTCCATTTATTAAAAATTATAATTTGTGAAGTTATCCAATCCCTAGTCTGTTAATGGTATCAAACTGCTATCTTTTTTAGATAACTCTATTATCTATGAAGCTTCCTTGTGTTTTGCAATCTAAAGGCATGAATTATTTATTTTAACCTCTTCCTATGCAATTTACCTCATAATCCCTACTTGTGCATTGAGGTTCAATATAGAGAAACCATAAAATAATTCCACACATCTAGGAAATCCTAATCTATTTTGTTATTCATTGGAAAGAAGACCATTGGTATTCTCTAATGTGAGTTTTCAATTTGTTGAGAATTTTTTCTCTCTCCCCGAGTGCTTTTTAATTCATTTTAGTGGCATATAATCAAGCTTCAAGGTACCAGACTTCACTTGAGTGTTGCATAACTTGTCATTATTGGTGGAAATGGTCCATCTTGAGCTTCCATCTATGTTGTAGGTAATTGCAAGTACACATTGGATAATGGAAAGAATAAGGCCTGCACCCAAAACTACAACACCTTGTCTTTTTATAAGCCACAATTGTGTCACTAGGCTGAACTAATACCAACCCTAACACCTGTGATAACATTCTATTTATATCTAAGCACTTCATTTATTGGTTGAATGAGCAACCCAAAAAACACCTTGTTTATAATGTAACTACACCTGTATTTTCTACTTGCTAGTCCATAATTTTGATTGAATGAGAAAGGGGAAACATGTAGTATTGAATACCGAACAAGAAAAAATTGAGAAATATGTATGACTAGGAGAAGAAGATGTGAAATGGAAAGACAATTGAGCATTAAATTTTGTAGATGTAAAAGACAAAGCAAGAGAAGTTAATCCACCTGTAGCATCAAGAAATTACTCCCACTATGGGAGGGATGTGAGTTTCTTCTCAAATATTACTTGCATGTGGAAATTGAATAGTGTCAAAACTAAACTCTTCCAATATCTACATTTGGATGGAAGTTCCTTCACTATTTTGTTAGAATATTTGGTTAGTTGGAGGTTTGGGTTTGAAAAGTTGTTGATCTCTTTTATCGTCAAAGAAAAAGTCAACCTCATACGGTTTGTTTCTAGATTCCCTCTATGTTTTTATTAGTCCTTTATGATCACACTCTAATATGCATATAACTTAAATATTGAAGTTTGAGCATTGAACATATGCACCTATGAGTAGACCAAGTGTTCTTCAATTAAAATAAAATAAATTATATTCTCACAAATCCATCCCACATTTTAACCCATGACATATGTGAGGAAATATATTTGAAGCAAATTCAGTTAAACATAAATAGAAAATATTGGTACATACACCCAAAGAACTATAAAATGATATCACACATTTAAAATCATAAGAACATATGAAAACATTCACAAGATTTTACTTCTTATTTGGAAATTAAAGTTTCAGAAACACAAATGAAATGATTTATGAAATAAGCTCTTTGCAAGAGTAAAAAAAGTATTTTATGAACTTAAAGTCAAGTGCCTAAAGCACAGTCACAAAATCCTGTTACTTATTCGCAAGAATATAATGCATTCGCCCCTAAGGGACTAGGATTGGGCTCCTGTGGACTAATAGTAATGATAATGGTACATGGAAGAAAGAGAGAAAACATAGTCAAAGGTTGGATTTAAAAAAACATGAAGTAGTTCAATAAACTCAGATTAATCAAACACTGAGAAGAGAGTAGGGAATTGCTTCAAAGGAAAATAGAGAATCACAAAATTGCAAAAGGATTGTGGGTGGAATGAATCCTACCTTCTCGTGCAACTGTTATAGAAGAAGTTAAATAGAATTAGTTCCATGGTTGTTGGTTATCTTAATTACTCAGGCGTTATTTTGGATCATTGACTTTGTTCAAGAATTTATTAAGTCATTCTTCAATGTAATCTTTCATAGGTGAAACAATTATATTTTGATTCACTCTCAAACTAAATATTTCATCTTGTATTTATTTAGAATTTGAATGTTAGCCAATTACCCGTTATTATTATTGATGAACATGACTAGTAACTTCTTGATTTGAGCTTTAGGAAACATGGCTAGATTAACAAATTCACCACCCAATGACACTCTAATGGTGTTCAATTCTTCTTTTAAAGCATCTTAAAGTATCGTCACGGAGTCCATAATCATTCAGGGTCCTTTAAGATCATCAACTATTTTAATGCCTTTAAAGAATCTATTGCTTTTGCGGTCATTAATGCTCAATTAGAAGGAGTGTCTTCAAGCATTTTAATCTTGGAAAACCATCCTGCTTTGATTTGTTTAATTCTTTTTGGAGTAGGAAAATCTTGTTGATGTATTTATTCACTAAGAGAGTTAATTTTATTCATGAATGTATTCAAATCATTTTCAACAAGTTGTTGATCATATTCCAAGGTCCCTTCATAGATATTCATAAAAAGGTTTATAATTCTTTGGGATAAATTTCTCGACAGTAGAGAAATTTCCCACGCTTTATCTATGATTTCAAGTTACTTATTAATATTTAGAGTGGCACATGTTCTAATTCATATTAACAATTGTGATGCTTTTCTGATCCTTTGGGGTATGTCGAGTGTTGTTTTCACTTATGGTGCTTAAATAAATAATGAAGTCATAAAATAGGGGTGTTTGATTAAGACCTTCTTCAGGCTCATCTATTCTTTTCTTCAATCTTAAATTTCCAGCTTCTTGCTATGTTACAAAATAATCAAGAGCATCCCTTGCGGCCTGATGCAATTTCAGGAGTCCATAAAGTCTGACTCTTGAAACATCTATTTTACTCTTTACTTGACTTGCTACTTTTTTGTTCTTTATTTGCACCTTTTTGAATTGCAATGTTTTAGTAGACTTATCATAATGGGTGTCCTGCATGGTCAAGGATTTATCTTCAATTGTGGTAAACTTTTCAGTAGCCAACTCTTCAACAATATTTTGAGGTTCAAGTATTCGATTCATCACTCATTTTAGGACTATAGTGTTTTCTACCTCCACATCCATGGCCTTTCTGCATTATACAACCATTTTTTACTGTAAATTTTGCTTTTAGATGATGAGACTACATACGATTCTCAAGAGAAACATGAGGGGGTGACTTCTCTCCATTACCATAACCAAAATGTTTGCCTTTGTTATTTCCTCCTATAGTAATTGTTTCCTTTTTATTATGTGTAGAAGAGGAGCTTCAATCAATTTGGAATGGTTGAGTGGGATGAGAACTGGTGAGACTTTTCTTTGTTTGCTTTGTTTTTCCTTCAGTATTAGTGTTTGCTTTAGTGGTAACATGGAAGGTTGGGGTGGGTATTTTAGAGACTTGATTTTCTCAGCTTTCTTCTACAATCCTTGTAAATAAATTGGCATATCTCATCGATGCCAAGTGACTAGAAAAGATACCATCATGTTCAAATCCTTGGATGGATTAAACTTCAGTCAAATTAAAAGGTTTTGATAATTTAATAAATTCTATGAAATGGGTAGAATTTATTACGATAGTCTCTCCCATAGTAAAAGGGACTGTAATGGATTTTTTTTCTTTTTCTTTTTCTTTTTCCTGTCAAATAAAATCAGTCATGCGTGGTATTGTCTCCATACTTCAGCAACAAAGTATCTTTCAAGAATGAACTTAGGGAGAAATAAAGGTTTGCCTTGAAATTTGTATATTATGATGAGAGTGTTGCCCTCTCGCTCCTCATGTTTCCCTTTTCATATCAGAAACTCTGTCGATTCATCAAAAATGATATTGGGCCATTGCTTTATCAGTATATGGCTAAATTCACAAACAAAATGATCCTTGACTTGATAAAAATGAAACAAGGCTTTGTGCTTCCACAAGATAGGATACTAGAACTAAGCTAGTTCTATATATGGGTTCATATTAGTTTTACAAGGTAGACGGTCAAAGATATTTTATAAAACTATTTCCATTACTAGGTAGGCCATCATATAGAATTTGTGGGTCTTTAGGAAATTTATCATCTGATATGAAATCTCATAAGAAATTACTCCCCCCGATAAAAAAGAGTATCTATTTTGAAGAAAAAATAAAAAATATGTATTATTGAATCGAGAATCGTTGCAATTAATTCACACACCATAACTCAGGCAGAAAAGTAGGAAAAATATTTATATGGCTTGGAATTTAAAATAGAGATATCTAGAGAAGTAAGATTAGACAGGATGGGTGCACAAGGCAATATAAATTCTTGTAGACTATTCATCCAGTCACCTTGTGAGTGCAGGAAAGAGTCGAATTCAACAAGCTTGAGCTTCCTAATGGGCTCGAGCAGCTTTAGAATTATTCTAAAATCCATGGGAATAATAAGTACTGATTCTTCTCTGAATTGAGTTGAATGGTTCTAGTCTTTGAACCAAATTGTATTGCACACCAACGCACTATTTCCTTGAAATTGTAGACTTCCATAATGCATGCAACATTTTCCAACCTTGTGTTCCAAATTTTATTTCCATCTCTCTTTTGGGGCCAAGCTTAAGTACCATTGATACGTAGTGGGCAAGTGGAAAATTTTGTCTTCTCTAGCTAATGAGTTGGTTATGTCTCTACATGACTCCTTTCTTCCTTAGGTTTCCATACTACTCATTGGCTTAATGTATTTTGGAGATGCATGGAAGATCAGTAAAGCCTCACTAGAAGTCTTATATGTTAAATCCTTAAGTTACGGTAGTATTTAATAGGATATCACCTTTTCATATACCACCTTCATTGGGTCATGCGAGAATGATAGTCGAAGTTAATAGCTTATGACTAGTCTTAAAGAGGTTCCATAGAAAGTAATTCATGTAATACAATGTCAAGGCAATGAGTTAAGTGTTTCTCGTGGTGCAAGGGTAGGACGTGACACATGGATAATTCACATATTTCGATATCAAGGTGGAGGCAAATATGGTTGATGAGTACAATACCAAGAACCTTTTTACACCTCGAGGACCAGAGTTCCTTAAATGAGTTTTCAATTAGCCTCGAAAGGAGCAAACAACATTTTTTTCACTGCATGTGGAATGGAAGCAAAGAGGTAGGCCATGTCATGGATTGCAGAGAGATATGGTTGTGTAAAAGGATAGATGTGTAGAGGTCTAACTATGTGGGAAGAACGATGTGGTGGATGTTGTGTGTGAAAGGATATATATGTGGGGAATAGTTGATAAATTGTTTTGCACACAAAGGAAAATGACTAAATGTTGGAAACATTGAAACCTGATTGAGGTGGATATTGGTGGCCACCCACCTATTCCACTTGGACCCTCACAGCTGTCTTTTCAGTTTCCTTAATTGAAGCAAAACTTACT
>APFE031450346.1:303136-367952 GCA_000404065.3 Pinus taeda | reverse complement strand
TTTTTTCGGGTCTTAAACTCCCGAAGCTGTTTTGACGGACTAAAAGATGTTTTTAGGGAAAACTGAGAGACTGAAAAAGTGCCAAACTAGTTTACCTTTTTTTTTTTGCCCTCCTCTTCGAGATCTTTGAAACAAGGTATTATGACAGCCAAACAAAGATCGTATGCCAAAGTTACGACCTCGGTGTTATAGGAAATTTTGTCACATATAATCAATCAACCTCCTAATGGGATTAATCAACACCTTATTCCCCCTTTACATCATCATTGCACAAATCTCTATGCATGAATATCTCATTCCCCAGAGTTTTTCCCTTGAACTACATCAACTGAGTCAGTTTTAGGACCAACACACCCTGGCCTCTTGTTGGGAAACGTTCACCTACTAGTTTCTCCACTGTGGCATGTGTTAATCACCTATAGGTTGCTCTTCTTGCACCTGTGTTGGTTCTAGAAATCCGAGAAAAAGAGAGAGAATCATGAAACCTCCATTTCTAGAAGCTTCCAGGATCTTTTGTAACCATTTAACTTAGATAAAACTTTCAAATCCTATCCTATCCTAGCTTGGAGTTTCCATCCCTTATCCTTAGATCTCATCCTCCCATCAAGAGTGGATCTCAATCCCAAGATTGGTAAAAGGATAAGAACTCCCAACTTACCTCACTCCTATATATATTTACAACATTCCATATGCAAGGGGTTGGATTTTGGAGAGTGATTCAACCCTTATGTTGTTGTTGTGAGAGTTATCCTTTCATGCATTTAGGGTGATTGGTGGTACACTTCGTTATAAAGGAAGGACAAGTTAACAACTTGGAGGAGCTCTTCTACAAGATCGACAACTATTTATGGTTGTAACTCACTCCATTTATATCAATACAAAGAGTTATTTTGTTTTCCTATATGTGATGTCATTATTTTGTATATTTCAATACCATGTTGATCTGTTGAATAAAGTAGATAGATGATGCTACATAGATCTCGTAGTTTCTTGGCTTATGTTGTCTGGTTGTGAAAGTTCTAATTTTGGCAGTTGGAGCTAATATTGGAGCATTCAATCCAAAGAAGGAGAAAAACATACGACAGATTCCAAGTAGGTTTCTTCCCCTCATTCTGTTATTCTAGGTTAGCCACCAAACCTAGGGGACATATTTCTATCCACCTTTATAAATCCCGCATAACAAATTGGTGACCATACCGGGGAACAATGTATCCCCTTGGTGGCTTCTTTGTCGATTGTGTTTGATTTACCTCTATCATAGACCTTTGTTGCTTTAACCAGCCAAGAACCAACCTAGGAAGTAATTGCATTGAGTCTTATTTACAATTTTTGTGCTAGAAACCTCTTTCCTAGGACCAACGCACCCTCTAATCTGTTGACAGAATGTTGCACCCCACCTGGGCCTTCTTTGTGCCTGCTTTGCACCCCACTTGTGACCTCTCTATGCCTGCGTTGCAGAGCACTGATGCCTCTTCTACACCTACATTGATCCCTGTTTTTGCACAAATTTTTCTTTGTTTGCTCAATGTTGATTTGATCAGCTTACTTCTAACTGACCTTCCCTGAGTTTTGAGTGCCTTGTAGTCTCTTTGAAGCCTCCATTCGGTTTGCATTTGTGTTTGATTTCCTTTAGTAAGAATTGATTTTGATTTTTCTTTGTTCTTATCATTAGGATGCTTGCAAACTTGTTTTGTTTAATCATATATCGCTTGGATGAATTGTTGTTCTAGTCCTCATTATGAAAAGTGCACTTTAATCAGTGATTAGAATTTACATCTTAGTTTTCATCATTTTTGGAAATTAAGTGTGGTGAAAAGAAAAAATATTGCTTTTCCATTTAGGGTTTTTACATCTATATTAATTTAGGAACAGTTGCATGAAAAAGGAATTGCATTGAGCATCTTGTTTGCTGCATTTTCAATGCTGCATATTGTTTGTCTCTTCCATTCCTTAGCTAGATTTTCATTGAAGAGAAAGCTTCCATTTCCTCATGCTAGATTTTCATTTTAGGGAATTGAGGTGAATTCGTGGTGAGCCATAAAACTAAAACTTAATTCAAGATCAACTTAAAATTTACTGAATCAACCTAAGGAGCATTTGTAACATTAACAAAAACACATAGAGGTCTAGGCTAGAGACATTTTATGGTGTCGTTAAACGTAGGATTTGTCATTGTTTTCCAGCATTGCATCCCGGGGGTGAAATCCTGTTCCAGATATGTGAGTGTATAGGATCGTACTCCATGCACCTTCAGGTATATTGGTGGCGCTCCACGCACGTAAAGTATATGGGAACGCTCTCATAAACGGTTACACATTAGACAACACTACTACAGACTACACTCCCATGCAACGTTGCGTATATTTTGGGAGTCCCCAACATGTTTCTATTCATCCATAAGTAACAAAGTCTATCACTTTGTAAACTATGATACACCGAACACAACAATTGGGGTGATTGGCTGCCATACGTTAAGTCCTTTGTTTGCCAAGGTGTATATTGTAGTTCACGGTTGCTTGGTAATCCTTTATGCCTAGATTACCCTCTTTTTGATTTATTTCTTTTTGTGTTAATAAAATTTACTATCCAATGTGGACCAACAAGATCCCCTGCTCCATAGTTCGCGTAGAATGAAAAATAAGCCTCCTCTTCCACTAGAGGCTACTCCTAGCCATCATCAAAAGCATAAAAGAATGCAAACTACAGAATCAGGAAAATCAGGAACTACTTCTGGTCCTCCTCCTAAATTTGATCAACCAAAGTCATCTATCCCCTTGGGTACCGAACCCGAGATTACATCTAATTTTGTTGGTGAAATTGACAACAATCGATACTGAATTAATTGAAAATTTATTCCCTAAGGTTATAGAATCTGACCTTCCCAAGTCAGACAATTTATTTCCTGAGGTCATTGAGCCTAAGGAGCCTCAATCATCTTCACCTGTTACCTCAAGTATTCCATCCTCCATTCTATTGTCTTAGACAGGTCCTCCTACTATATATCTTGGCCTCGACAGTGAACCGCTTCCACTTGGACTTGTGAGTATCGAAGAGATAGCACAAGAAGAGCCTTATCCTTCTACTCATTTGAAGGGACTTTTCCTTTATCCAACCCATCCTCTTCTTCCTCCTCCACCTCCTGAACAAACTCATTTACCTGGTTCTTTTTACTTACCCACAAATTTAATGCGATAATCCACATTGGGAATATTGACCATGACTGGAACCGATATGGCTTCCTAGCCTGCATCTACTACTATGGTTGAGACATCAAATGTCACTTCCAAATCTATATTTTTGACATCATCAGAGGCACATCTGTATGGTGGCCCATTCGTCCCACCAGGTTCTCAATTTTTATATGGTACCTTCTTTGGTGCATCTTCCAGTTTATGGACATCCCCCATGACATCCACTCCGATAATTCCATCTGGAACTGCTCTTATGAGTGTTTCTCAACCTGGTCCTTCTCCTCTTCCTACACCGGCAATTGAACAATAGGTTTTCCCTCCTCCTTTGGCAGGGGGAAACCTGTTGTTGGTATACCTTAGATTGGTAGCCAAGCTTATTATAGTCCTCCTTGTCCTGGGATGGATGCTAGTGTTTGGAAACCTAATTTTCCCATTCAAGCTTGTTCGATGTTGGGGTCATTGTTTGTTTCCCAACCTGTGCCATCATCTCAAGTTCATATTCCTCAATTTGTACCTCAACAAGCTCAATGTCATGTAACTCAACCTATATAGGCTGCGATCGCATCTCAACCTATTCGTTCAGCATTTGGTATCTCTCAGGTTCCACTTACTCAGCCTTTAAAAGTTCCTTTACAATCTCAATCGCTTGCGCAAGGTATTACTCAAATTCCAATAGGATAGATGGTGTATGGTATGGCACAATATCAATCAAACCCTATTTATCACGGGACAATGAAAATCCCCATCGAGCAATAATATAGACCTTATCAGGGTATTCTGCAGGTGCCTTTTCAAGGCCAACAAATTCATTGTTATCCTGGTGCTGGTCAATAAGGTCACTTGTATTATGGCTATGAGAATCCTCATTCTGGTAACCAGGTTCCTTATAACCGGAACCCTCCTTATTCAGGAATGCAAGTGTATGTTTCCCAGGATATTCCTTCATATCCAAGTCATCCTTCTTCAGACTTTAATCAACAGTTTCCTTTTGTGGCCACTCTCAAGATTCCATATTTGACTCGGCTCACCAATGACCCCATTGATCATTCGCCTTGGTGGTCAATTATTCCTACTAAATTGCCTTATGACATCCCTATATTCAATGAGAATCTAGGAGAAGACCCGTCGACGCATACCATGACGTATCATCTATGCTGTTCATCAAAATCCCTAAATGATGATTCTATTCGACTTCGTATTTTCCAAAGAAAACTTATGGGTAGTGCCGCTAAATGGTATATTGAGTTACCCAGAGCTTCATTCCATGATTTCAGTACCTTATCCACAACCTTCCTCATGCATATCCAATTTCCCATCAGATACGAAATTGGAATGAAACTATTAACCGACTTAAAACAATCAGATTCCACTCACATTTTAGATCACATTCATGAGTGGAGGCATTGTTGCTAGTTGGTCAAAAATTATGTTCTCGGTCAATTGCTCGCAGAATGGTTGACCAAATATCTGTTGGCACCCATACCATAAGATGTGGCCAAAGGTGGAGTCATGACTGAAGAGAAAGTAATTTCTCATGCGCAATATTTGGATTTGGTTTATACCCAATCTAACACGCTCTACGATAAGATACCAAACACTCTGAGTCCTTCTAATACTATTCCTCCTCTTATGCCTAGTAAATATTCTCATGCTGCTGATGGCATTATTGGTTCTACCAGCATGCAAATGACGAGTAAACTATCTGGTATTGCTCCACTCGCATCTGCTCAAAACCCTCAATGCCACCCTCTTACAGCTTTTGCTTCCGACATAAATGTCGTTTCATCTAATAAAGGAAAGTCTCAACAACAACCTAGAATCAAGAATAATTGAAAAGGTAAGAAAAGGAAAGATCCCTCTCCGTAGGATAAACAAACAAATCAGTCTTTTGATGAGAATTGAAAGCCTCAATATCCTTGCTTGATTTGCAACAAGGAGAACTTTACACGCGATTGTCCTCAATGCGTTGAAGTGAATGAATTTCTTAAGCCCTCCACTTCTCCTGTATTGGTGACCGAACCGTTTCCTAATCAAGAGACTCATATGGTTGCTCGGGACCCATCTTCCTCTAACATAGTTTTGATGCTTTCCTCTTCAAATATGATATTTGATGTTTTGGTAGCTACTCGGAATAAGTATTATGGTAATGTGAATCTACTGAATGGTCAAGCTACTAATCAACCTGCCAATTCAACACCATCCTCGTTAGATCCCACTCTGCCGTCAATTCCTACTGAATTGACTATTAAACCTCCAAATGGCGTTATTCATAAGTGAAATTTCAACCTTCGTGCAAGAGCCGCTTAGAATTATAACGTAGCTGAAGACTTGGCTCAGTCTCCATCGACTATGTTGACTCTTGAGCTGTTGCAGAAATGACCTACCCAAAAGAGGGCTTTACTTTTAGTTATCGGATGTGTGGATCCATCGGATTCCAACCTTGTTGTTTTCTCTTATGAAAACTACACCCCTCAGCTTTTAGCTCAGTGAGATTTTATAATCCAAGTCATCATTTGTGGTAAGAATATTCATCATTCTATCATGGATTAGGGAGCCTCGACTTGCATTATGTCCATGTCTTGCTAGAAGGTGATTGGTTCTCCTCAATTGAGTAAGTCACCTACTACATTGAAAGCCTTTGATGGGAGAACATATAAACCTTGTGGTATTTTGAACTCCCTGCAAGTTAAATTAGGGGGCAAAACTATGTCCATAGAAGTTGAAGTTATTGACATATCCCTCGATTACAATCTTATATTAGGACATACGTGGGTTTATGCCATGGCTGCTGTCATTTCGACTTACTTCTGTATGATCGCCTTTCCTCATAAAGGTGATATTGTATCCATAGACCAACTCACTTCTTTCACCTCTGATTCACATGTTACTGGAAGTGTCCCTCTTGTGGGGGAACCTTACAATCATATCAACATGTCAGAGTTGGATTGTTGAAGGATTCTTCGCTTATGGGGACTTTTTCATCCCTCCTCCTCTCCTTCCTGATAGCTCGTCTTTGGTGGCCTATATCAACATGATATCATCTTCTACTATCCTAACTTATCCATCTATTTTACCAGACGAAATTGACATCCAAAGTTTTGGCGATCGAATGCCGCTAAGCCCCATTGAGCTAGATTACGAAGCCTTTTATTTGGCTTGTGCGATTTCCTCTTTTGATTTGCTTAACTGGGTAGATAGATTGTTGGACTATGGTACATCTTCCGATCCTTTCTGGCATGTATTCCCTATTGATGAAAGCATCCTGGAAGTCATGATGTTGGGCAATGCATTGTGGGAGGAACATCACCATCATTCCTCCTTACCTGATTCCATTGAGGATAGTCTTAGTGATGTATACTTGCCCAATTATGCCGATTTTTTTATGAATTTCATGTCTATTCCTCAGGTTGATTCGAAAAAGAACCTTTCAAATATCAAAGAGATGATACCTCTTGACATTTCCATCAAGCCAGGTGTTGTCGAAAATCTACATACTGGAGCATCTTGTTCTCCATCCGAGATCGAGACTTATCGAGCCCTTTTTCGTGAGTTCCAAGATGTCTTTGCCTGGACCTACGAGGAGATGTTAGGTATCAACCCAAATATAGTTGTACATGAAATTAAGACGTATCCTGATGCCAAACTAGTTCGGAAGAGCCTTCATCCTGTCCATCCCAAGAAGGTTGTTCGTATTAAAGCTAAAGTTGAAAAGCTTCTTTGAGCTGGTTTCATATACCTCATTCCTTTAATTGATTGGGTGTCGAATGTAATTCCTATCATGAAGAAACATGGCACCATTTTAGTGTGCGTCGATTACGGGATGTGAATCTTGCATGTCCAAAGGACAATTATCCCACCTTGTTTATTAATCAGATTGTTGATGACTGCGCTGGTTGCGGAATTTATTCATTCATGGATGGATTTTCGAGTTATAATCAAATCAACATTCTCTCGATGGACCAACCTAAAATTGCTTTTATTTGTCCCTAGGGCACTTTCACCTATAGGAAACTACCATTCAGTTTAAAGATTTTGGGGCCATGTTTCAATGTGTCATGGATTATGCTTTTCATGATATTAAAAAAATCGCTCAACCATATTTGGATGACCTCCCTACTCACTCAAAACATAAGACTAATCACTCAATGCATCTTCGGGCTATTTTCCTTCGATGTAGACATTATAATATTCAGCTTAACCCACAAAAATGTGTGTTTTGTGTCAGTTCTGGATGACTCTTAGGTTTCGTTATATTGAAACAAGGAATTCATGTCGATCCATTAAAAGTACAGGAAATTTTCGATTTTCCTACACCTTCTTCACTAGTTCAGCTTCAACGAATTCAAGGGAAAGCTAACTTCCTACTAAGATTCATCCCTAATTATGCTGAATTCACCAAAGGATTCACTCGCTTGTTGAAATTGGGATGACGCAACTCAGAAAGCGTTTGATGCCCTGAAAGATTTATTGGTTCAGGCATCTCTTTTATATCCCCTTGACTATCAATGTGATTACTTCCTCTATCTTGCTATTTCCATTTCTACTATAGCAATGGTATCTGAACATCCCATTTACTATTTGAGTTGTAATCTTAACGATATTGAAATTTGATATTCCCAAGTAGAAAAGTTGGCTTTGGCAGTCATTCAAGCCATCCAAATATTTTGCCTTTACATCTTGCTTCAGAATACTATGGTTGTTTCGGATTACAACCCTATGACATAAATTTTGTCATGTCAATTGTTGGGGGGCAAGTAATCAAAATGGATTGTCATCTTACAAGAATTCGTCCTAGAGTTCACCAAATCTAAGTCAAAGAAATCCCTATTTTTTGTTGAATTGATGTGCGACCTCCCTTCCCCTGATTCAGAATCTACATCTAAAGATTCTATTCCTGACGAGTCGTTGTTTCTGATCTTGTCATCTAACCCATGGTGTGGAAATTTCCTAATTTATCTCCCGAACCAGAATTTTTGGTCTAATACCTCTCACTCGGAGCAGTGACGTATTCATTACCAAGCCCAAAATTACATCATTATCGGTGACACCCTTTAATGTTGTGGTATCGATACAATCTTATGAAGGTTCCTCACACTTGAGGAGATTGAGAAAGTCTTAAATGAATGCCACTCGGGGGCATGTGGCAGACATTTATCTTGTTATGATACCCCCATAAAATTTTACGTGCTGGTTACTTCTGGCCTTCCATCTTTCGAGATTGCATCTTCACTGTCCAAAAGTGTCATATGTGCCAGATATATGTTCGTAAGACCTGTGCTCCACCCGCTCCGTTACATCCCATTATCAATGTTGGTCCCTTTACGAAATGGGGTATCGGTTTCACGAAAAGTAACCCTCACTCGGCCAGGGGGCATGGCTATATTATTGTCATTGTTGCCTAATTTACTGAGTGGGCCGAGGTGATGCATACATTTAACAACACTGGCGAAATGAATCCATACTTCTTTTTCAACCACATCATCACACGATTTGGTGTTCCACAAGCAATAGTTATGGATCACAGAAAACATTTACGAAATCATATGATGACCAAACTAACTGCTAAGTTGGGACTTTCCCATGAAATTTCCACTCCCTACTATCCTTGGGCTAATGGACAAGTTGAGGCCATCAACAAAGTTCTTACGAAGATGCTTCAACGGATGGTAGGGGTCCACAAATTGGACTGGAATTTTATCATTTACGTTACTTTGTGGGCATATTGAACCTCAATCATGATGGCTACTTGATTCACACCCTTTTAGTTGGTGTATTGTCTGAAAACTATCCTCCCAATTGAATGCGAAATTCCATCAATGAAACTAGCTATCGAACTTCTTCCTGCCACTTTAGAAGAGGGGGAGCGTCTTTTACATCTGACTTGTTTATATGAAACCCAACACAATGCTTCTATAGCTAACGAAGATCATAAAAGACAAGAGTGTCAAGGGTTTCAAGCCTCGTGTCTTCTCATAAGGGGACCTTGTCCTGCTATATGAATAGGAATCTGATAAGTTAGGTTCGGGAAATTTCAACCTGTGTGGTTAGGTCCATACATTGTCAAGTGAGTCCTTGCAAAAGGGGCCTATGACTTAGTATATCTTGATGGAGTTCCCTTGGCGCAACCTAAAAATGGGTTGTACCTCAATAAATATTATGCTCGATCTCAAGTGTAGTTTTAACTATGTACATACTGTCGATAGGTGTGTTGAGTGTGTTTGCATTTTTTCTTTTCAGAGTTTTATATGGTTTTTGTTGATTCCCTTTTACGTTTGCTTTGCAGATGTCGATATCTCTTGAAACTTTCATTGATTATGCTGATGGTCCCAGTCATAGAACTTAGAACTTAACTTCTGCAACACGGGCTATCTTTGCTCCAAATGGCAATTTTGTGAGTCTGCAAGGGATTTGTATTGGTCGCTCCACTAACAACATCGCTGAGTATAGTGCAGTGGTCAAGCTACTATCTAATGCTATTGCACATGGTATCCATCGTTTAGTTGACAGACTTAACTCACAACTCGTAGTACTACGACTTGCCGATATCTATTCAGTTAGAAGTCCCACCATCTTACGCATGGCTTTAGGAGTACGCTTTCTATAAATACATTTCGATTTCATGCAATATGAACACATTTCTAGGAATCTAAACACATTGACAAATGTCATAGCTAATCATGTTTTAGATAGCATTTGCAACGAATGTAATTAATTTTGAATTCCCATCACATCATATTGAAAATACAATGGAAACCCAAAAACATTGAATATATATAAGTTTGGTTTCAAAAAATTTGTGCTCGAGAAATATATGACATATATTTCCCATATAAAAAACTACATGCAACGATCTAAGTAGACATAATCAAAGGCGCTCATGATAGAATGACACTACATGAGCCATCTTGCGCAGTAATCAACCGATACGACTAGACACTCCTATGGTGTAGTGTTGAAGTCCAAGTGGAAGTTGGTCGACTGCGGTATCATCAATTCCATGTGTCAACCCTTCCATGTGGTGCTCTACCTCTGATAGGATCTTTGATACATTTGGATCCTGTAGCATATCCTGTCCCATCGCAACAACCCGTGCTAGTTCTACTGCCTCCTCCTATTGCCGTTCCTCTGCACGATGGAGATATGAAGTACCAATATGTCAAATTGGTCCTACATTTTCATGAAGCATGAATAGTTTAGTCTCAGAAACGTCAAAAAACACACACAAAATGTAAAAAATTCAAAACTTTAAAGGTCAAAATTTCTTACTTGCTACACCCCATTCCTCACCCTCAGGAAGCATGAGCTCAGGGTCATCATGGAAATCCATCCCTACGTAAGGATAGTCGTTGATCATGATAAATTGTCTATTCATCCATTCGAAGAAGGCTGGTGCGAAGTTGATCGCTAATGGCCCTGCATGTCGGGACATGTGATCTATCCACCTCGTCGTTCGTGGCACCCTTAGATTGATAGGCTCGAGTATGACATGTTGAGGTTGAAGTAATGGAACCCATTCTAAAACAAAAGAAACTAATATCGCACTGTATCCGAAGTTATTTAGTTTTCCATCTTTTTCTTTAGTCAATTGTTCTTTCATATTGACTGGAACTGCCTCGCTCTAGTTGAAGAGTGTTGGCTCCATACACTCCAATCCATATTGAATATATGATCTACTTGCAACATGAAATGTGGAGCTGCTTTCTAATCTTGTGATAATGAATAGGATCATTCTGAAAGGTAACCAAGTCACATATTTTATACTAATATTTCCATCTTTTTTCGTCTGGGCTCGAGGTCTACAATAGGTGGCGATATAATCTTTCACTCTCTCCCCACCACTTCTCACACCTAGGAGAGATTTGGGGGCACCCCTCATGGACATTCCTGTCAGAAAGTAGATATCCTCTACCTTTATCTTGATTAGATGTTCCCCAAACCTAAACTCTTGTGCTTGAACATCCATTGAACAAACAAGGTATTTCAACAACTCCATCAGTTGCCTCATATTAGAATGGTAGAAGAAGTTTAGCAATCCATAGTTCTTTAATGCTTGAATGGTAGTAGGATCACTTGCTAAATTTAAATCATATTCCTCATGTTCTCTTTCTCTCCATATGAAAGCCATTTTGTGTTGATGAACCCTGAACATCAACAAGAGATTCATTATGATCCTTTTCATGCAAAAAATTTGTCAAATTTTAAAGGAAAACTGATAAAAAAAACTTTAGATTTGCGCCCAACGCACCCAAAAAGAGAAAACTAGAGCGTTGCACCTCTGCCTGCAGTGCATGAATGCCTAGGTGCAACGCACTTTTCGACCCTCTGGACTTGCATTGGTCGGAACCCCGGGGCCCTAAAAAACTCAGAAATTTTGCTTGAAATCACAAAATGGAACCACTAAACGAAAGAGAAAGGTTTTATCTCCTAGTTGGAAGCGATGGTACTCGAAATATTCCACTGGATTGGCCACAATCAACTATAGAAGATCGAGGGAAAAAGTACTAAGAACTCTCATTTTTAGAGGTAAATGTGAAATGGTGAAAATGAACAACCATTTTTGAGTATATATGGTCATATTTCTCATTATTTTATTCATATTTAATGTTTTGATCTAGTGATGATTCATTATGACTATGAAACAAGTATGTTTAATCCTTTTTGTGTTGTTTTGAGCAGGTCGATAGTTGTTAATGGATTTTGGTGTGCTTTACACAGGTGATTTTGACCAAAGAGTACTCTTTTATGTCTTTTTTCAGACTCTTTAAGCCTACGAAAGAGGAACCCATTGGAGTCCTATTTTAGCTCTTTTCAGACCCCAAAAATTTGAAAAGATTGCCGAGCACTTGTCTTTTCGAACTCGTAAAAGTAAATGAAAATACGTCTACTCAGTATAAGTTTAACCCTTTTCCAAAATGAGATAGACTAACTATGAAAAATGAATACCTTAGTCAAACATCGCTAAGAGGTTCTCTTGGGTATTGTTTTCTTCCTTTTCGGACCTAAGGGACTACCTACGAAAAGGAACATCTAGAGTTTTCTTTTCTCGCCTCTTTTTTAAAATCTCTGAATATGAAAAACAAGTTGAGTTTTCACCTTTGGTAGACTAGTAAAAACATCAAACAATGATGGGCTCATCGATCATGACAGTGCCGAACCACTCCTTCTCAGGGTTCATTAAATATTCTCATAGGGATTCATCTGAAGGATGCACTTACATATCAAGCATATGCTATCCTCCTCAAGATTTTTAAAAAATAAATAAGTAATAACCAATATGGTTGGGAAAATTGGTAAAACAGGGTATTCCATTTGTTAATGGCAATGAGTCGCTCTTGAACATGACACTCTTCCACTTCATCTCCATGGATTTTGGGTTGGGTAATATTCTTGTCTCTTAGTTATCATACAATTTTCAGAGAATCCATTTTGGTTTTGGGTCAATGCTACCAACTCCATTAAGTGTTGCTGTTGTGTTCAAGAGAAGTCATTCAACTTATATCCATTACAATACTCTTAAGCATTCATTCCATGTTTTCCTTTCATCCATTTCCATATCAACATCCTTCTATCTCAATCATGATACCCATTTCATGGCGTGATGGGCGATACATCAAGGCCCTCCTGCGATGGGTCACTTCCTATCGACATCAACACATTATCTAGGAAGTTGACCTAGAAACACCCATCGGTACCTTGGCACTTGCATACATCAATGGAAAGTGTCCTCGCTCTCGGTGATAGGTTTACATCATTGGCCTTTGGCTGAAAGATTCTGTGTGGTGTTCGATGTAAACTCATTTATTCACATCTTACTGATTGTACTTGAGTACCTTGAGATCAATTAACATCATCAGTGGTTTCTCTCGCATTTGTTAACAACTTACATCATTGGTCGATAGTCAGATGGTGTCTACCATGTTTGAATTCAGATCATTGATTCACATGGTTAGGATCGTACGTTGGTTGGTCATGTGAACGAAATAAAATACCCCAGATCTAGTTTCCATCATCTGGGCTATGATTTTAGGATTATATAGAGATCACTATGTATGATGTATATGGTCATACTTACAGTCATCCAATCATGGGTCCACCATAAGTCATCAATGGACATGTATTTTGATCATTGTACATGTTATTTATCTTATGTGTTGAGTATGGGTATGCCTCCCTCAACAAAAGGATGTCATGATGTAAATTTATTGTAACAGAAGATGATCTCGTCGATTGTTCTTGATCTCGACTTGTCACAAGCTAAAGCACTTCAGTCATCAGTCATCTTGTCTAACTTTGTGCTTTAGTGGGCACTCTATTATAGGCCACTTTATCACATCTGATAAGTCAACCTCCTAATGGGATCAATCAACATCCTATTCCCCCTTTACATCATCATTGCACAAAGCCCTATGCATGACTCTCTCATTCCCCAAAGTTTCTGCCCTAAACTGCATCCTCTGAGCCAATTTTAGGAATAATGCACCTTGGCCTCTTGCTGGACAGCGTTAACCTAAAAGTTTCTCCATTGTGGCCTGCATTGATCACCTATAGGTTTCTATCCTTACATCTATGGTAGCTCTAGAATTCTGGGAAAAATAGAGAGAATCTTGAATCCTCCATTTCCAGAAGCTTCCAGGATCTGTTGTAACCATTTACCTTAGATGAAAATTTCGAATCCTATCCTATCCTACCTTGGATTTTCCATCCCTTGTCCTTAGATCTCATCCTCCCATCAAGAGTGGATCTCAATCCCAAGATTGGTAAAAGGATAAGAACTCCCAACTTACCTGACTCCTCTATATGTTTACAACCTTCCATATGCAAGGGGTTGGCTTTTGGAGAGTGATTATACCCTTATGCTCATGTTGTGAGAGTTATCCTTTCATGAATTTAGGGTGATTGGAGGTACAACTTGTGACAAATGAAGGACAATTCAATAACTTGGAGGAGCTCTTCTACAATATCGACACCTATTTATGGTTATAAGTCACTCTGTTTATATCAATACAAATAGTTCTTTTGTTTTCCTATATGTGATGTTGTTATTTCATATATTTCAATACCATGTTGATATGTTGAATATAGTAGATAGATGGTGCTACATAGATCTTGTAGTTTCTTGGCTTCTGTTGTTTGGTTGTACAAGTTCTAGTTTTGGTAGCTGGAGCTAAGATTAGAGCATTCAAGCCAAAGAAGGATTGAAACATACAAAGAGTTCTTTTGTTTTCCCATATGTGATGTTGTTATTTCATATATTTCAATACCATGTTGATCTATTGAATAACGTAGATAGATGATCTTACATAGATCTTGTAGTTTCTTGGCTTGTGTTGTCTGGTTGTGCAGGTTCTAATTTTGGTAGCTGGAGCTAATATTGGAGCATTCAAGCCAAAGGAGTGAAAGATACGATAGATTCCAAGTAGGTTTCTTCCCCTCAGCTATTTACCTTAAGGAAAACATTGGGTCCTTTGTCATTCTGTTATTTTAGGTTAGCCACCAAACCTAGGGGAGATATTTCTGTCTGCAATCATAAATCCCGCATAACACTTGTGAATTTGACATTCCAACTTACCCCAATGAGGCCCACAAGCTTTTGGCGCTTCATCTCCTACAGTTAGGTTTTTGGATGTTTAGGGCTTATCATTGTTTCTCAATGATAAAAAGGCCATCGAGCCTCATTTTAACACAGTTCAGAGGCTTGTAGCTGCCACATTTCTTCTCAGAGATAAGCTACCATCACCCGAGCTAGTTTATTTCCATTATGTATGTAAGCATATTTAAATTCTTTGATATTAATGAAATGAAGTTTTATTTCTGTTACATCTCGGTGTTTATGTTTATATTTATATTCTGTTGCATTCATGTATAAGTCCGAATCAATGGTAATAGAGCGGTATGATCTTTCTCCAATTTTTCTTTGCATTTCCCCAACAAGGTCAAGGTATAAGGAGTTAGGGCTCGAACTATGAAAATTCCAATACCAGAATCCCATTGCAACAACTAGTATTATTTCTTCTAATTGATAAATTAATTATTCATTTTATTGCTACGACAACATCGAAATAAACACACTGCAACCTTCACAAAAAAAAATTGCGGAAATAAATAGTGTTGGAATTGATAAAATACTAACACACACAAAATAAAAATGACACTATTATTTTTGGACAAATGTCCCCGGAAAAACCCAATGGGGGAAAACAAGTGCAACAGATGAGGGTTTTATTTTATTATGTAGGAGTGAAATTTTGAGTACAATCTGGATGCCTGAAAATAGCAATCCACAACAAGAAAATATGGGAAAAATTATTGAAGGGAATTACCCTTCCTCCACAAGCAATCCCGACACAACCTCCCTTGAGAAAACTCGGCCTCCTAGACCCTCTGCGCTGTTCTATGTAGTCTATATAACGTCAAACCTCCAACCAGTCTCTGATCAAGTCGTTCTGCATGTCTCAGCTAAGGATATAAGTTCTCTCGTACTTTGTAACCTCTACTCGGCCTTTGGAATTGAAAACGATTTTTCTTCTAGCTAAATTGAGTTGCTCTTCTGAAGCAATTGTGTAGTCCTTTATGCTGCCTCAGTGGGAACAACTAGGCCTACTTGTTGGTGCCTCTCTGTATCTGAAAAACTTCCTCCAAATCACTGTCTTTGCCCCTCAATGTCTCTGCTTCAATCTTTGGATCTCTGGCAAGTGTTGTTTCTCTCTAAAAAATCAATCAACCAAGTAAATCAAACTTCTAGTGTGTATTCTCCAAGTTCCCATCAGCTTCCTCTTATAATCCATTGTTGGAGCACCAACAACCAAGATTAGAACTTAATAAATGGCTAGGATCATCTTGAATTTGATCCATGTGATTTTATAGACTATTCTCACCTTGAATTAATTAAATATGATTAATTAACCATATTCCCTAAGTTTAGACTTACGCAATATTTAAAAACTGGATAATAATCTAATTAATCCATGTTTAGGTGGAATTTGTAGTAATGATTTCTAGTTTTGGAGATATCATGTATTCTACCCTCCCCACCAAATTTCGTGGCTAGAACACATTCGATGGTATAGAAACTAACACGAACTAGTTGAACCTTTGCAATACCAGCCTTGGAAACCCCGATGACCTCCCATGGAAGAAGAAAAGAAAGATGAGTGAGCAGGAGATCCTTTCAAAATATTTCTCAAGGAATCCCTCGAGCTATAGAGGAACATGATGATGGATAAATTTTCCCTAGATCCTTCGGTGGCTACCCACATGCGACACTTCTTCATCCAACAGCCACTCTGGGGGAGAAACTCCCTTTAAGGTACAAGTCAAATTTTAGATTCCCATATTTGAAGGAGAGATAGATGCAGACACCGTAGATAGATGGTTAAATATGTTGGAAGGATAATTTTCAGTTCATGAATTTTCCAATAGGGAAAAGATACTTTTGTACTCGTCAAAGCCGCTCCCCCTGTCATGGACTAGTGGGAAACCTACTGTGAACAAAAGGATGAGAGGGAATCCTCACTATTTTCAGCCATGCCCACTTAGAATTCTTTTTGAGATGCCATCAAGGAACCGTATTACCTGTCGGGAGCTATGAAGATAAATGTGTAAAATGGACCATGCTGCGGCAAGGAAGGGACCAAGACATGTTGATGTTCACAAATAATTTTCATACCCTTCACACGAATTTGGGTATCAAGGATTCTGAGTGGCATTTGGTCCTAAAGTACCATGACAACCTACAAAAGTACATCAAGGACGAGATGGAGTTCCTCGACATCTCCTCTCTTGGCGACGCCTGTCGATATGTTATCAAGATTGAGTAGAAATTTAAACAAAAGAAGCGAGACTTTGGATCTACAAATCCAAAACAAAGGAAAGGCGCGCCAAACTACAGAACAAAGGACAAAACCAAGGTGGGGTGACCCAAGACAACCCACTTAAGCCGCAAGAAAAGAACGACATCATGAAGACAAAGAAGGACACATGGAAATGGTGTGAGTTCCATAAGAGCCCCACTAACAACACAAGTGAGTCTCAAGCCAAGTAGTCACTGGTGGTCGAGCGGGAATATTTTGAATTAGATGCATGTTTTGACTCTGAGTCAAAACCCAAAAATGGAAGGGAAGCAGATTATTGATGCTGAGCTTAGTGCCACTGTTTCCATCACCAAGTTCCAAAAGATTGAGCTAGATGATCCAGAGGATGGGAAGCGACTCTTCCACTCACAAATATGGGTGAAGGGTTCACTGTTGCAGTTAATTTTTGACAACAAAAGCCAAAATAACCTCATTTCAGCAGAGGTTGTGGAGCGATTGGGTTTACTGACCCCACAACACTCGCAGTAATACACCATCAGGTGGATTCACCAAGGATGAGATCTCCATGTCAGATAGCAGTATGTCCTCCCCTATAAATCTTCGAGATCTTCGAAACAAGGTATTATGATAGGGAAATAGAGATATTATGCCAAAGTTATGACTCCAGGAAGTTGACGTTCTAACTTACCCCAATGGGGCCCACAATATTTTGGCGCTTCATATCCCAGGGTTAGGTTTTTGGATGTTTAGGGTTTCTCATTGTTTCTCAATGATAAAAGGTCACCAAACCTCATTGTCACACAGTTTAGAGGCTTGTATCCACCACATCTCTTCTCAAAGATAAGCTACCATCGCCTGAGCTAGTTAATTTCCATTCTGTATGTGAGCATACTTCATTTCTTTGATAATAATGAAATGAAATTTTATTTCCATTGCATCTCAGTGTTTATGTTTGTATATGTATTCTGTTGCATTCTTGTATAAGTCTGGATCAAAACCTCAGTGTATAGTGCATAGATGTGCGGAGTGACAAGTGAAAAGTATTTCCACACATTTATCTTTAAAAAATGGCCAATTCAAGGTAAATTTGGTGATAAGGAAAATGCAGTAGGAGTGCAAAAATACATCAACATTCGGCTCCTATTGTGGGATAATAATCCTTGTGAGTTGCTAAAAACACCACCACTCAACCAATTTCCTTTCCCATTAGGTTATAGAGTCAAACTATGTGAATGGATGAAGTATGATACAAGTTGTATATTTACAAGGTTATATAATTCTATGTACAAAGAGATATTTCAAGACATTTATGCAAATAATTGCTTGATATGCTACCCATTAGTAGGCAATCTCAACACCTGATCATCCATTACTTTAAAATATATGAATTGCAACCATTGATATTTTATATTCTATATTATCCAATCCACAAGGCATCAAACTTCTTATGCATTGAGGGTTTCTCTTTGGTTTTATTCCATAATAAAACTAATTAGCATATTTAAAAAGTTTTATTTGTCACTCGCTTGTTGAAACTCCTAGTTACAACTTCATGTCTTCTCTAAATCTTTCTAAAAGCTTGTTCTCTTTGTTCTTCTAGTTGAATGAGTTGATGAAGTCTAATTTGGAAAGGGGTGATTCCATCTTCATCTTGTATCTACTTTGTTATAGTCAATGCATTGATTTCCATATGTCTAGGTAACCTTGCATCTGTCCCATATACTAGATGAAATGGTGTTTGGATAGTTAGTACTTTTGGAGTAACTCTGCAAGCCCATAAATCATTCAATAACTTATGCCATTTTTTTTCTTCTGATTCTCTACCATTGTTTTCTTTAAGACATTAACCAAAGCCTCGTTTATTAATTTAGCCAAGCCATTACCTTGTGTATAATAATTGGAAGAATGCCCTGTAAGTATTCCATATTTTCCACAAACTTCTGTAAATTTGGACTCGATAATTATAGATCCATTATCTATGATAAACTTCTCTAGAACAACAAATCTTGCAAGGATGATTTTTTCCAGGAACTATATAAGATGCTCTATTTTTTCCTGCTTTAAGGTTACTACCTCTAGCCCTTCAATAATGTAATATGTTGTTATAATATATGCATGACCAACACTTGATTTGGGATTAATTGGACCAACAAAATCCAATCTCCATTGAGTGAAAGGAGCACATACAATAATAGTATTTGGAAACATTGCAACCTTATTTTTATTTATGAGAACTTTTGACATGGAAGACACTTCCTTATGTAAGCATGTGTATCTCTAGAAAGTGTAGGCCAATAAAATATACCTTTGAGAATTTTATGGGCTATTAGAACATAAGCAAAATTCCCTCCACATATACCTTCATACACTTCTCTAATAATCTCTAAGGTTTTTACTTGAGGAGGGCATATTAATAACACTATATCATGATTTCTTTTGAATAAGATTCTAGATATCAATACATAAGAGTTCAATTTCATTTTGAGAGCTCTTCTTTATTTTCCTGCCATTCCATTTGGAAACTTCCCTAATCTCAAGTAAAATAAAACATCCTTGTGCCAGTTAGATGTTTGTAGTAGAAAATGTTGACCTACTTCATTACAACACTCAAGATTTCAATGTGATATTCTTGTAATTTTTCCAACCAACTAGCTCATTTTCATTCTCTCAATTGTTGTGTCAACATCAACTTAACAAGTGTATAATGTACAAAAACTATTACATGTGATGCCAAAAAATATATTTTGAAGTATGCAATAGCTTCAACTAGAACATAAGCTTATTTTTCCAAAACAAATACTCCAGATCGTGTTCTTGTAATGACTTACTCATGAAATAAATAGGATGTTCTTCTTTCACTTCCATTCTTTGGGTCAAGGCTACATAAATGTTTTCATCAAATGCAAAAGTGTACAAGATGAAATCATTTGTAAAGTCAATATTGATTCAGATGGGACTTGAGGTTATTTCCGACTTGATATCTTCCAAGAATTTTCGAGTTTCTTCTGTTGATTCAAATTTAATGTCCTTCTTCAACAATTTATTGATATTATTGACGATTGAAACATATCCCGAAATAAAGCACCTTGCAAAATTAATCTTTCCAAAAAATGGTTGGATTGCATTTCTTGTAGTAGTAGGATTTAATTCACCTTTTTCCTTGATTATCTCTAGTTCTTTATATATTCCCTTTTGGTTCACTCTATGGCAAAGTAACCTTCTCTTTAATACTATGAATAGTCATTTCTTAGGGTTAAGGGATACTCCACATTATATGCATCTTAAAAAAAAAAACAATTAAGTGAGCCCAATGAGATGTTATGAGTTTGGAATATACAATTAGGTAACCTTGATAATCAATCATGATTTTTCTAATCAATTCTTTGAATGTGTAATATGTGGCTCTTTGAAATGTTTCCCAGACATTTTTTGGTCCAAATGTCATTCAATCATATGCATAGGTTCCCCATGGTGAAAAAAAGTAGTCATATGTCTATCCTCTTTTCCCACCAATATATGATTATATCCAGAAAATCCATCTAGCATTGATATTACTGCTACTCTAGTGACTTGTTGCAATATCCTTTCCATATTTGGAAGAGTATAATTATCTCTAAGTGAAGCTTTCTTAAGATCGCAGAAATCAATACATAATCTTATTTCACCATTTTTGTTTCTAACAATAATTCAATTTGCAATCTATTCATACTGACTTATTGGAAAAATAATTCTAGCCTTTTCCATCTTCTCAATTTCTAATTTAACCAAAGGCTTTAATTTAGGATTGATTATCCATGGATTTTGTCTGATAAGTTTCGTCCCTTCTTTCAAAGGAATGACATGGTAGATTATCTTCTTATTTTATTCTTCCAAATCCTAACATGTCCATGAAAAAATGTTTTGAAATCTCCTAAACAGGGTGATGTAATGATCAACTTCATGTTGAGTACAAGTTGTTCCAACATTCAACCATTTTGTTACTTTGGGAATTCAAATATTTATCTTTCTGACTTCTTGAATTTTCTTGCTTGACAATTCTTTTAAGAGACGGGACATATGAATTTGATTATTATGATTGAACATTGATTCAAGAGACATTGGTACTTTTTCTCTTCCGGATAGTTCTTCATTCTCCTTACCTTCCTAAACAAGGGACTTTATGATATGTTCTTCATTGTAAAAAACTTGCCAATTTCTTTGATTATTAGAAACAGATGAGCGAAACAAAATCTCAAACTGGTATGAAATATCAATTGATTCACAATTAAATGGATAAGTTTCTACCACTAAAGAATCAACTTTTTGATTTTTCTCCCTTGGCACAAAGAAATATTTCAAAGGAATAAATTTTTTTTAGTAACCCCCAAATTCTATCTGCATAGGATTTCAATTTCTTCTTCTTAATATTGTATTTGTCGCTAATTTGCTTGACAATTAGTTTTGAATATCCAAAAACAATAATGTTTTTCATCCCTTTTTATTGACCAAGAAGCAAACCTTGAACTAATGCCTCATATCGTACATTGTTATTTATATATGTGAACTACAAACGAAAAGCAAATGGAAAGTATGCAAGCTCATCAAGTTTTGGTATGGATTAAAGCAAGCACCTTGTGCATGGTATGCAAAGTTAACTAAGCATGTTTGAAGATCAATTTCAAGCATTTTGATTTTGAAAATGAAACTTTATTTGTCAAGAAAGTTGTAAACATTGTTTTATATATTGTGGTGTATGTAAATGATCTTTTGATACCAAGGAACAATGAAGCATCTATTGCATCCACAAAGAGAGATATGGAGGGATTTAAGATGATATACATCATGTATCTTCAGTAATACTTGGGTATTGTAGTGACTTCAAATCCAAAGCATGTATTCATCTCCTAAAAGAAGTACATTGAAGAACTATTGAACAAATTTTCAATGGCTAGTTGTAATCCTCTCTCTATTTTTACGAAAAAAAAATCTATAAATAACATAAAATGTTTAGAATCAATTTGAGGATGCAACTAAATATAAACATCTTTTGGGGAGGCTTATCTACCTTACTGCCACCAAACCAAAAATTTATTTATAGTTGGGATGATTTCCATGTTCATGAAAATACTTTGTGAATGACATTGGTGTGCTGCAAATGTAGTTCCAAGGTAATTGAAAGGAATTCAAGTCTTTGGGCTCAAATACTCCAATGTTCAAGACTTAAAACTAGTTGCACATACACATTCAGAGTTTGATGTGGACAAGAAGAATGTAGTGTCTACTTTAGGGTATGTCATGAGATTTGGATCAACAATGATATCTTAAATATCACATAGACATTATATTCTAGAAAATTCCACTACAGAGGAAGAAAATGTGGTTGTTATAGAGGAAACAAAGGAAATTATGTGTCTCAAGAAGATATTAGATGATTTGTGGGATAAGCAAATAAATAATACTCCACTTTTGATTAAAAACACTTCTACAATGAATTTGGCCAAGAATACTAGATTCCATGATAAAAAAAGAGCACATCAACACAAAGTACCATTTGATTTGACATCATATAGAGGCCAAGACCATTCAATTGATACATTGTTATGAAAGAGAGTAAATTTTAGATATATTCACCAAGTGCTTGGAAGAGAAAAGTTTGAAAAGTTTAGAAATACCCTTCCATTTATAAACATCCCTTTGTATTAAGAGGGCAATGCCAGATACCTATTCCTTGGGATAATGGTATTGTAAATAGTTAGCATAGGATAAATGAAGAGTTGTCTAGGTGAATAATATCAACCATGCTCAAAACTGTGAGAAGATGAAACCAAAGGTCATCTCAATGTATATATTTGTCTCGTTTTATTAAAAATTGTAATGCTTGGAGTAATCCAATCCTCAACCTATCACCAATTTATTGAAATAAAACAAATTTGCTACATTTCCATTAAAATCACCTTCAACCTAAGACTTCATCTTATGGTTGGTATGGAAATGTAACTCATCACATACCCACTTTTTGGCCTATGTCATTGCAATTCAACATTTAACACAAGTTGATTTCAAATTTTCATTTCCTAATTTCTTTAAATACCAATTGTAATATACATAGTCATATGATGTTAGCTAGAGTGGTTTGAAAAAAAAATTGTTTCACGGGCTTCATGGGTTCAAGAATCCTAAGACATGTTAGAATTGGCCAGCGAAAATTTTAAGGATGGAAGTTTATCTTAAAGTTTAGCAACCTTGGTGAATCTTACTAGTCCCTAATTTCCAAATTTTAAAATATTTGATGATAATTTTGTAAAAATGTTTATATTTCTAATTATTTTATATTACACAATATACAATATTGGCGATTTTGAAGGTAAAATAATTTTATTCTATAAAATTTGGGCGAATTCATTTTTAGAAAAATGGAAATTGTTGAATCTTTTTTTTGGAAAAAGCATGGAATATTAGCCCACCTGCGAATATTAGCCCCTAAAATTTTCCCTGTAATTGGCTCGTTTGAGGCATTTATGAAATAGTTGTATCTAGTGTAATAGTTGTTATCTTTAGAGGAACAAAAAAAATGGGTCACAAATATGTTGGGTTATGACTTTGAAATCATCTACAAAAAAGATAGAAAAGATAAATAAATGCCTTCAAAATAAGCCTCTTAGAGGGGGCAACCTCCTTTACATTACATAAATGAAAAATTCTTCGATGATACAAATGACAAGATCTCCTTTCTATATATAGGAGTCTAAGGGGTCATAATATAATCAGAGCCGGCATAACAATAATAATGTAAGGGCACAATAATAACAATATTGGGCTTCTATGGGGCACAATAATAACAATATGGAGACTACACGGGCACAAAAATATAATAAGGGGGTTGTACTAATAACAATAAGGGGTTACACTAGTATTATAGGGACCTAACATACTCCTCTCCTTCAAAAATTGTTGTCCTCGACGCTTGAGTAGTTATTGATGCTTCTGTATAAAATTATTGTCCTCCCATGTGGAATATTTAGCTGGTAAGTTCTTCCACTTGATGAGATAATCTGAAATTGATCGATTTCGTAGCTATCAGGTTCTTGTTTCTGTGACTGCTCCAGGTTCCAATATGATTTTTCCTTCCTCGTCAAGTTCTGGCAATATTGTTTGAACTGGGATCTTCTGCAACTTTTGAATGAGTGGCCACACTTCTTCGTCCTTCTTCCATTCATCCCTTACTTCATTTATCCAATCTGGCCGGATAAATATAAGCACAAAACAATGCTTCCACATCCTCATCCTTTCTTGAGAGTGCATTTGCAACAACATTTTTCTTCCCTTTTTTGTAGATGATTTCAAAGTCATAACCCAACATATTTTTGACCCATTTTTTCTGTTCTCTAAAGGATAACCTTTGTTCTAAAAAGTATTTAAAGACTATCATGATCGATTTTACCTTGAAGTGTCTTCCCATTAGGTAAGGTCACCATTTCTTAAGTGCATGTAGTATTTCCAACATTTCCTTCTCATAAATAGCTTTCTTGAGATGTAGCCATAAAAATACCCAATCACCTACATCAAAACTTCTTTCACTGCGATGTTGATTTACTTGTTGTTTCATTCGATTCTACACCAAAGTGGCGTTATCCTTTAAAAGTTGGAGAACTTTTTTTTGATGCTCGATGTGATATTTCACTGCTTGAATATTTTTCTTCTTGCTATGTCCTTATATCTTGAGAGTTTGCTGAGTGGAAATTGCTTCCAATGCATTACAACATATGGTCGAATTCATTTCTTGATGCTCGATGTGATCTTTCACTTCTTGAACATTTTTCTTCTTGATATATCCTTCTATCTTGATAGTTTGAGGAGTGGCAATTTCAGCCAATGAAGACATCAATCCTTTGCTTCTTTGGAGTATCATTTACCCTTATATTCAATTTTTTAAAGTCCTCAATGTGGTTTGCCAATGAACCCTTTTGTTTGAGATTTATCAATTAGCTAAAGAAGGTGTTTCTCTTTGTATCCTCATAATGTGCTATCATTTCCTCCGAGAAAATTTGCCACGTGACAAGTGGTTTACGAGAACAAAGCCCTTCATACCATAAAAATTGATTCAGTTCTAAATATAAAGATGCAAGACGTACCTTTTGTATTAGTTGCACCTCATGTAGATCAAAATATTGCTCCATCTGTAGTATCCAATTTACTGGATCCTTGCCGTCAAACTTCCTCATATCGCCTTTTCTTGATTTTAGGAGCTTGATATTGAAACGAATGTAACTCTGTAATTTCAGATCTCCCAGTTATGAAATTGCGACCTACAGTATTCCTCTACGTCCTATTTCCAATGCCACCAGTCTAATTGAAATTGGATTATCCAAGAAAGGGTTATGCACAATCTCCCAAGATGACCTGATTATATACCTTTTTAGAATAGCTAACTTGTACGAAGTGCCACGTGTCACTATTTCAACCTTCGGACATGAAACTGATACATAGAAATCTACAGGCCGTCCTCTTTCTGTAAGTTCTTAGGAAACTTCAATCTGATTCTCAGAAGGAAAGTTGTGATGATTTTCCCAAGGTCACCTGTTTGGAATGTAATTCGAGGCCTTGTAGAAACCCTAAATGTCTTGGACCGTATCTCCGAAATATAGGAATAAAAATATGAAATTTGGGCTTGAGCTTCACCACAATTACGGCTCAAATGGGTTTTAATTTGAGAATCTAAAACTTTGTAAAAAACAAATTATAACGAAAATTCCACGATGACCTGTTTGAGATGGAATTCTGGAGTTTGCAAAACCCTAACGTCCTCAGATCATATCTCCGAAAATATAGCGAAACAAGAGATGACTTGATAGTTGGGGCATAAATGCAAAACCTTCTCACAAAGGTTGTACTACTTGCTCTGGTTGGACATGGCACTCACACAATAGGGAAACATTTACAATGCCATAACAACCCTCTAAGAAGCTAGATATTTTAAACAAAGCAACACAAATAATTATGGAAAAGGGAAAGAATTCCAAGGAATTGCACACAAAGCCCTTCTTTAACATGACACAAATTTTCCACATTGGTTAGACCAAATGGTTGAACAACCAGGAGGGTTGCAATGTATGGCATTGCCCTTCAGTGCTCAATTTTCACACTTTGCAATAACAAGACCAAAGAGAGACAAACCCAAACTCATTTTGTACAATAATCAAATTGTGTAACTAAGTTAGTGTGCAATCACATAAAACAATAATAATGTAAAGAAATGTGCAATCTTTTATATATATATATATATACATACATACATACATATATATATATATATATAAGATTATTGTCCTCTTAAAAACAATTCTCGGAGACTTAACAATTGACAGGAAGGAAGAATCCAAGGGAACAACCATGGCATCTGGTTAGGGTTAAGGAAACAAGGGTTTCTTCCTAGGATCTAAGCTTCTCGAGGTTATGGTGTTTGGAGGCCTTAGAATTTGTATGCTAGGGCAATGAAGAGTTGTCATGGTGTAGCTGGCAGATCGGGAGGTTAAATTATTATTGTTTGTTGTTGGAGGAGGGGCCCAAGAATCTTCATGAAATTATGGTTGGTATAGGACCCACTGTCAACATGGTTGTATGGGTTTCCAATTGATCTAGTAGGGAAGGAGTTTTTGGGTGCATGGCGTATGATGAATCGGTAGATCTTGATTCTACAAGCCCTGTTTATAGCTCTATTTTTGTTACTTTTACCGAGTTCATTTCTTCAAGGAAAGGTAGGGGTTGAAACTTTAGTGAAATGGATTGGGATTTTTGTAACACCCCCCTCCTAGGTTCACCCAGGCAACGACCCAGCCAGGAAAACAACTGATGAGATAGGTTACGAAGGGATTCAATCTCCTAGGTGACCTTAAGGAAACAGAATCGACGGAACTCATCAAACAAACCCATCCACATAAGCAACAATTCCCTTAGGAGACATGTCGGCCACTCAGACATCTTGTCCCTGAGTCCCACTGATGATTTAAGCCTTTTAACCCAAATTCGATCTCATGCTATAGGCAAGATGATGACCAACAATTCAATGTCACTCTCATAGTCCTTTGTTCCAACGACTGTGGACTTTTCTTATTATACATGTGCCAGCGACCTCGAGATTTGAGCCACTTTTCTAGCCCAGAATCCCGACATCTACCTTTAACTTGTTATAACCTTGAGAATCCATCAAAGACATGATAACAATGCTGATAAATCAAAAATCAACCTCAGGACTAGGCCTGAGCATCCCCAACCGGGACTGACATTCCGTCAAACACTTAGCATCAATGTAGCTTACAGGTCTAGGATACGAGACATAGCATAAATGACTGAAAGAACTTATCAAACATAACTAGAAGGATCACCTCCTTCTCCATTGGACGATTATATCATCAATTAGGTCTTTCATCCATCTATTTTTAATTACAAGTAAATACATGAAATAACTATGACATGAACCAGTCACATACCATGCTTATAACCAACATCAAATCATATAAATATCAAAGATATGTCAGCCATTAAATTCGCATATAAAAAAGTACAAAAGTAAGAGAACTTAACTTTTATTAATCATAGGAAAATTTGACCAGGTTCGGGACTTCCACGTACCACCCGACCATAGACATGGCTAAACCAAATCTCTCTTTTAGCCAGTCACCCTCGTGCCATATTCCAAGCATGAATGTGGGTTCTCATAGAACAACCAAGGGAATCTAGAGGTTAAACCACCTCCACCCTCATCAAACCATGATCGCACCAAAACTGGTGCTCCGATCACAACTGAACCGAACTTGGAATGTCATCCAAAATCCATCACTATCCTTGAGGAATTTTTCATCTCCTTGTCTCTCATGCTTTATCACAACCTAATTCCAGATCAATAGGCCCTAAAACGAGACTAGTCTCTCAGGATTTACCGCAATACAAACCTGAATCACGAAGCCCTAAACCGATACTTCTCCCTTAGGCTTTACTGTGTATCTTGCCAAAACTGGTCAAGGGATTCCTAGGCCTTTGGAAATGAACCTTAAGACCACCTAGAATCTGGATTTTGAAATCCATCTGGCAAAACAAAGCTCAAAACTGAAATAAATATCCCAACACCATGGAATCTAGAAAAAGGAAAGGCTAGGATGAAAACCACTGTCATAACCTGACAAAATCATGCCACTGACAACAAGAGAACCATACACCAACATGCATAGACATGCATGTCCAAACTGGCTAGGAAATCACACATGTAAAAGGTTACCTGCAAGTATTCTTGCTAAAGCTTCTTGATCCTTCTCTTCTTCCTTGATCCTTGCTTTCCTTCCTTTCCCTTTGCTTGCTTTTCCTTCCTCACACTAAAGCTAGAGTGCTCCAAGAAAACTCTAAGTGACCAAGAGTGAGTGAGAGAGAGAGAGAATAATGAGAGAGATCCAAACTTAAACTGACAAAAGGTTACCAACTGATCATCAGAAGCCTTTTTATTAATGAGGCCTCTATTTTCTTCATTTTCCATTATTTTCCTTCAATTTCCTCCTCACATGTAACCTATGACCTTTCACCTTCATTTTCTCCTATTTTCCTTTATTTAATTAATAAATGTGACAAAAATGCCTTTGCCTTGGCCTTTGCCAATTTTCCTTATACAAAACAAACATCCAGTGATGCCCACTAGGGTATCTTTGCCCAACATTCATCTTAGTATAAGTGTCCCTTAACCGTGGTCTTATTTTGCCTTTATTAAATTTTATTACATGAAATTTTCACCAGGGTTGTTATAGAACCCTCCCCCTTGGGGAACACCATCCTTAGTGTTAAACCACACCATGACCTCAATAAAATTGCTAAAAAGCAAACATACTGCCCATGGATCTTTATAACTTAGCTCGTTGCAGTATTTACAATGAAATACCTGCTCAAAAGAAAAACATCATGACAACATGACAATATAACAACCATAATAATATGACACCCATACCTCTTATTCAAGCTTTATAACTTAGCTCATGGTGGTATTTATATCCATATACATATACATACATATACCAAAACATCAGCAAAACATATACCAACATCAAACCAAAACTGCTTTGCCTAAACTAGGAAACAATGAAGGAGATAAGGCCGCATTTGATCCGCCATCTCCCATGTAGATTCTTCAGGCCCAGAGTGCTTCCATTGCACTTTAACTTTCTCTATGGCTCTGTTCCTGATCATGAGATGCTTCCGCTGCAATATGCACTGAGGCTTCAACTTGAACTCTCCTTCTTTCTCCACCTGCAATACAAACCAATCAATAACATGATCAACATCCTTTATATACTTCTTAGGTAATGAAATATGGAAAACATCATGGAATTTCACTATTGGAGGTATTGCAAGTCGATACGCCACTAGTATAATCCTCAAGGAAGTCAAAAGGCCCGCAATACCGTGGTTCCAACTTGGCACATGAACGAATCCTCAAAGATATTTTCTTGGGCTTGATGTGCAAATACACATGCTCCCCAACCTGAAACTCCTTGAACACCCCGTGCTAATCCACATAACTCTTTTGTCTATCCTGTGATGCCTTTAGATTCTTCTTTATAACCTACATTTCCTGCTCCATGTCTTTCAACACGTCTGGTCCAATAAGTAACCTGTTCACTAGATCACTCTAGCTGATGGGAGTGTTACAACTTCGTCCATACCATGCCTCGAAAGGACTCATCCTCAATGAATCCTAATAACCAATGTTGTATGAAAACTCAACCAATGGAATATACTCCTCCCATTTCTTCTGTTGGTACATCACGTACATCCTTAACATATCCTCTAAGATCTTATTGACCCTCTCTGTCTGTCCATTTGTCTGCGAATGATAAGTTGTGTTGAATGCCAATTATGTGCCCAAGCCTACAAATATATCCTTCCAAAACTTGGAAGTGAACTTAGCATCCCTGTCTGACACAATTTTCTTTGGAACACCATGCAGTCTCACTATCTCTCTGATGAACACTTGCGCTACCTCACTCGCTGAATATGTAGTCTTCACTGGAATGAAGTGAGCTACCTTGCTTAACCTGTCAACCACGACCATAATAGAGTCATGCTGCCTCACTTTCCTCGAAATACCTGTAATAAAATCCATGGAAATGACATCCATTTCCATTTTGGAATAGCTATAGTTGTAGTGAACTACCTAGATGCTTACATTCTGCCTTGACTTGCTGACAATCTAAACATCTAGCCACGAACTCTACCACTTCTTTCTTCATAATAGAACTTCTTTACCGTTGTCAATGTCTTATGATATCCTAGATGACCCGAGTATGGTTTGGCATGAAATTCCCTCAAGATAAGCTTCTTGAGCTCATTGCAATTCAATACATATATCCTATCTCTAATCTCACCAAACCTTCTGTCGTGAGACGATAATCTCCATCTTGATCACCTGTACATGTACCTAGACCTGTACATGTGCTCTACTATAACTTGTGCATAATCTATATGTATTTGTCATCTTGCTGTCCTACCTGGAAGATCCTATCATGTAACTCCGTCCCATAAGAGCTCATAGCTTCTATATGATTTACTTGTACCTTCTTGCTAAGAGCATCCACAACCTAGTTATCCTTCCCTTTGATGTATCCGATCTCGAAGTCGAACTCACTAAGGGAAGCCAACCATCTATCTTGTTGGGAATTTAGATTTGGCTGATCAAAAAAATATCTCAACCCACTTGATCGCTCATCAATGTAAACCTCTTACCAAGAAGATAGTTCCTCCAAATCTTCAATGCATGTATAATTGCTGCTAGCTCAAGATTGTGCGTTGGATAGCTTTTCTTGTGCTCATTTAGTTTCTGTGACTCATATCACACTACCTACCCTTCTTTCATGAGAACTCCACCAAGTCCTCTCTTGTAAGCATATGTACACACTACAAAATCCTTGTCCAAATCCACAATATTTAGCACTGGCACATGTGTCAACAACCAATTAAGCTCCTCAAAACTAGCCTCACATTCTTTTGTCCATTCGAACTTCTTACCTTTCTGTTGCAAGGATGTGATAAGATATGCAATGCGTGAGAAGTTCATGATGAACGTCCTGTTGTAACCTGCCAATGCCATAAATGATCTCACTTCATCCACATTCTTAGGAGATACCCACTCCATGATGGCCCTTATCTTTTCTGGATCCACTGCTATGCCATCCTTGGAGACAACATGCCCCAAGTAATGTACCTTCGTCTGAAAGAAGCTACACTTCCTAAGTTTAGCATACAATTGATGCTCTCTTAGTAACCTCAACAATGCTGTTAAATGCTTGACATGTTCTTCCTCATTCTTATAATATACCAGTATGTTATCAATGAATACAATAACAAACTTGTCCAGATAAGGATACAACACACTATTCATCAAACATATAAATGGAGCTGGAGCATTAGTCAAACCGAATGGAACAAAAACAAACTCATAATGCCCATACCTTGTCCTAAACACAGTCTTGAAGATATCCTCTTCCTTGATGCGTACCTAATGGTATCCCAATCTCAAGTTGATCTTAGAGAGCATTGTTGCTCCCTTCAACTGATCAAACAAATCATCAATCCTTGAAAAAGGGTACCTGTTCTTGATCGTTACTTTTTTTAGCTACCTGCAGTCAATGCACAATCTAAGAGTACCATCTTTCTTCTTCACGAACATCACTGGTGCACCCCAAGGTGACACACTCGACCTAATGTACCCCTTGTCCAACATTTCCTTCAGCTGCAACTTTAACTCAACCAACTCCAGTGTCGTCATCCTGTAAGGTGTTTTTGATGTCGGGGCTACCCCTGGCACCATCTCAATAGAAAAGTATACCTCCCTGTGAGGTGGTAAATCTGTAATGTCCTCAGGAAATACATCTTGAAGCTATTGCAAAACTGGGTACCTGCTCAAAAAATCAACATCCTCAGCCTCCTTACCCTTGTCACTAGAAATGTGTACTACAAACATCACATAAACTTTTCTGCAACTATGCTTAGCTTGCATAGCGGTAACCACCCTCACTAATGTAGGCTTATTCTTCCCCTGAAAATTCCTCTTTCCCCACTGTCATCCACACACTCAATGGCCTTGTTGAACCAATCCACTTTGGTTCTATGAAGGTATAGACAATCCATACCCAAAAGCATACTATACGAACCCAATGGAAATACATTCAAATGTGTTGTTATAGGCATGCCATTTAACTCAAATGCACATGCTCTTACCTAATGGTAAACTCGCTTATTTGTACTTGTAGCCAACTGTACCAACCAAGATTCTACATGCACTTCTTTTCTCAAACCACACTTATCCACCAGGTCAGTATTAATATAACTATAGTTAGATCCAAGATCAATCAAAATAGAAATAAATTGATCACAAATCTTACCATCCATCTTAATGATCGATGCCTGATGATCTGCCTGCCTATTGTCCACAACTGCATAGATTTGAGGAATGCTATGACCATCATCACCAACTGTGTGCACCTCCTAAGCACTATATATCTGGGGTCTACCACCACTTTGATACTGCGGACAATCCCTCTTACGATGATACTTACCACATATATGACACTGCAGTGGTTCCCTACCACTGCCTCTAGCTTGCTGCTCTCCACGTCCTTTCTTAGTTGTATTTAATCTCTGGTAAGGAACTGCATTTTATTTCTCACTTGCATCTTGAGGTCTTCCTCTCTTTGGTGGCCATTTTCCTTTAGCAAACTCATTTCTCTTCAAGTCATGCTTGGGCTCAAATTTGCATTTCAAATTCCCATAACAATGCTTCAACTTTCAGATGATCTCCTCCAACGATCTAAGCTCATCAAACTCAATTCGGTCTATGTATGCAACTGGAAATCCATTGATGAATCTATGAACCTTTTCCTTCTCCTTCTTAAGGTAAGGCGCATATCTTAACAACTCCAAAAATATGCTAGTATAGTCATCATCTATCATAGAACCCATCTGTGACTCATAAAACTCCTTAACTTTGTCATCATAGTACCTCTTAGATAAGTACTTCTTCTTGAAGAGCCTTTAAAATGCATGCCAAGTCAAATCCTCATGTATACCTTTGAAATTCTTCACATATTCCCACTAAATATCCACTTTACCCTTGAGACTGAAAGTGGCTATCTTTGCTTTCATGTTTTCTAAATAATCATGCAATCGGAAAAATTTCTTCATACCAAGCAACCATTCTTCTACATCCTGTGATTTCTTCATCTCTCCATCAAAGGTAGGTGGTTTTTCCTTCTTAAACTGATCCACCAAGTATCCCCTATCATTCCTCCTGTAAGGATTATGACAATGACGATCACGATGCCCATCAGAACCAGAACTGGAATAGTACTCGTGTCGATCACCTCTCTTATCTGGAATGTCCAACAACCTGCCATCTTTGATTGTGTCATATCTATTCGACCTGTGTCAACAAGGAGACCTACTACAATATTGCCCATTAGTTATGTCCTCATGTCCATGGCTGATCTGAAGTGGTCCCTGTCACTGCAAATATGACAAACTCTGCAGTAGTATCACATTCACCTCTGCTTGTTTCTCTTGTGCTTGTATGATTTTTTCATTGTCTTCTTTGCAACTCCTTATTTCTTCCTTTAGGATTCTCAATGTGTATTCCAGGTCAGAAGAGTACCCCACACCATGATGCCTATCTGATGTATAGGGAGATTCTATGTATTCTACTACCTTGCTAGCCATTTGATTTCTTTCCTGCAAGGCATACTATGTCAGCTAAATCAAATCACAATAAACCAACGTACTTAGCATAATTCAAGGATGATACCTTGTCTGCAAGATCATAAAATTAGCATGATACATGTATAACATAATCATAACAACATATAGACATATATCAAATAAGTGCATCAACACATAGACATCATTCTAGCTAGGGTCCAATCATCAATGCAAGGCCATATCAACAATGCATGTTATGACCTCATGCATGACAAAAACCATTACTCCATTGCACACATTGCCACATGTAACTATCAACATTCATAAGCAATTCCTAATCAACTACACGTACGTATGAACGCATGTAGTCGAGCGTAAGTGATCAATTCTTGTAATCAACCTGCAATACTAATACATGTAATCAAAACATTCAATAATGCACCTGACATACAAGGATGTAGTCAAGAAACATATAACCATATGCAACCAGTGATAAACTTCTGACAATGCATCTTACAAAACCACATCAAGCTCCTCATGACAACCTTACTACAATCATGATCAACATGATGCAATGCAACAAGCACATGGAATGCAAGTGTAAGAGACACACATGCAACTGACATGCATGCATGACCAAGCACCTTCACCCAAGGAGAGTGCAACCGCACTCCGATACCAATCTGTAACACCCCATCCTCCCAATTTCACCCAGGAAACTAGCCAGTCGGGAAAACATGTGATGAGAGAGGTTACTATGGGATTCGATCTCCTAGGTGACCTTAAGGAAATGGAATCGACGGAACTCATCAAACAAACCCATCCACATCAGCAACAACACCCTCAGGGGACATGTCAACCACTTAAATAGCCTATCTCTGAGTCCCACTAATGATTTAAGCCTTTTAACCAAAATTCTCTCTCCTTCTATAGGCAAGACATCGACCAACAAATCAAAGTTTCTCTCATAGGCCTCTGTGCCAACGACTATGGACTTTTCTCAGCAAACCTATGTCAGTGACCCCAAGATTTGAGCCACTTTTCTAGCCCATAACTTGCTAGAACCTTCATAATCCATCAAAGATATGATAACAATGTTGATAAATCAAAAATCAACCTGAGGACTAAGCCTAAGCATCCCCAATCGGGACTGACATTTTGTCAAACACTTGGCATCAGTGCAACCTATAGGTCTAGGATACAAGACAAAGCATAAATGACTGAAAGGACATGAAACATAACCATAAGGATCACCTCCTTTTCCATTGGACTATTATATCATCAATTAGGTCTTGCATTCATCCATTTAACAATTACAAGTAAATACATGAAATAACCATGACATGAACCAGTCACATATCCATGCTTATAACCAATATTAAACCATATAAATATTAGAGATATTACAACCATTAAATCTGCATATAAATAAGTACAAAAGTAAGAGAACTTAGCTTTTATTAATCATAGGCAAATTCAACCAGGTTTGGGACTTCCACGTACGACTTGACCATAAACATGACTGAACCAAATCTCTCTTTCATCCAGCCACCCCATGCCATATTACAAGCATGAATGTGGGATCTCATAGAACAACCAAGGGAATCTAGAGGTTAAACCACCTCCACGCTCACCAAACCGTGATCACACCAAAACCGGTGCTCCAATCACAACCAAACCAAACTCGGAATGCCATCAGGAATCGATCACTATCCTTGAGGAATTTTCCATCTCCTTGTCTCTTAGGCTTTACTGCAATCCATTCTTAGATCACTAGGCCTTAAACCGAGACCAATCTCTCAGGTGCCAAAACTTATTAATAGCATAAATAACAGCCAAAAACTCTTTTTCAGTTACCGTATAGTTCAATTCAACAGGAGTCACATTCTTGCTGATGTAATAGATCATGTACAGTTTCTTGTCCTCTTGTTGTCCCAAGACTACCCCTACTGCTATGTGAGAAGCATCTGTAGAGATATGAAATGAGAATTTCCAGTCAGGACCACATTCATCTGTCCACATGAACTCTGCATCCTTAGGTAACAATTGAAAAAGTGGAAATGCTATCTTAGAAAAAAATTGTGTAAAACGTCTATAATAGCCAGCATAATCGATGAAACTATGCACCTGTGTTGGTGTCTTAGGTGTAGGGAAATTTAACATTACCTCTACCTTGGCAGGATCAAACCAAATTCTTGCAACTAAAAGTAGGTGTCCTAGCACTATTCCTTCTTTCATCATCATATGGAATTTCACTGTACTAAGAGAGACATGTGTTTGCTTACATATTTTAAGTACTTTATCTAAGTTTTCTAGACCTTCTTCAAAAGAATCCCCATATGGGGTGAAGTCATCCATGTATATTTCAACACTATCATTGACTAGATAAAATAAAATAAAAAATCGTAATATTGCCCGTTGAAAGGTAGTAGGTGCATTACAGAGACCGAATGGGAGGAATCGGTAAGAAAAGGTTCCCCAAGGGCATGTGAAGGTAGTTTTATCTTGATCCTCAAGAGCTATTTGGATCTGGTTATACCCACTAAACCCGTCCAGAAGGGAGAAGAACTTCTTCCGGCTATAGTATCAAGGACCTGGTCAATAAAGGGTAAGGGAAAATGATCTTTTTGAGTTGCTTTATTTAATTCCCTGTAATCTACACAAATTTTCCACTTTCCATTCTTCTTTAGAACAATGACTAGTGGAGATACCCATTGATTGTCCGAGATTGCGTAAATAAATCCCACATCTAATAGCTTCTATAATTCGTCTTTGACAATGTTCTTTAAAGCAGGATTCATTCTTCTTTGTGGTTGCCTAATAGGTCAACATTCTTCTTTAATGTATATGTGATGAGTACATAAGTTAGCATGGATTCCTTTCATATCTATATATTCCCAAGCGAAGGCTTCATTTTGTTCCCGAAGGACTTTCAGTAACCGTTCAGACTGGGAAGGTGAAAGGTCAGGATTAACATTAGCGTCTTCCCTATTTCAATTTCTATAGGAATAGTGTTATGGGGTACAATTACAGGAATGCTTTCAACTTCAGTATTTGGTTCAATGACTTCCTAAACATTGCATCTCATAACAGATTCTAATAGCTGGCGGGTTGAATCAGCAACGGAGTTGGGGCTGTTGATAAAGGTACTAATGGCATCATCTTTCATTTCATCCTTAAAATAAAGGGCCTCACCAATAGTAATATTTGGTCTAATTTCTTCATTTTCAGGTTCAGGCCCTTTTGTAGGTAGAGATTTTTGTATTAAGGTAAATCCTGGTTTATTTAGTGAACTTGGTTCTGCGGGGGGATAAAGGATAAGATTTTTTGTAACTTCCCCATTGGATATTACCATATTTCCTGACTGACGCCCAATGTAAGAGTCTGCGATCGCAAGCCATGATCATCCTAAAATCAAACGATGCCCACCGGCTGGGGATTGGGTGTGTAACACCAAAAGATCGACAGGGTACTGCCATGAGTCTATTGAAATGGTTATATCTTCCAACTTCCCTACTAGTCTTATAGTAGATCGATCTGCCAATTCTAGGACGGTGGGAGTTGGTTTAAGGTTTCACATGCCCAAGGTAATCACAATTGTAGAAGTTATGACATTAATTGTTGCCCCAAAGTCTACTAGTGGGAGTTGGTTTAAGGTTTTGCATGCCCAAGGTAATCACAATTGCAGAATTTATGACATTAATTGTTGCCCCCAAATCTACCAACACATTTGGGATATCAACCCCATTAATTTGTACTGTAAGAATTGGGTTCCCTAGATCCCCGTACTTAAAGGTGTAGGCTTCTCCAACATTATGTCTGATAATTTTCCCATAACGTGAACAGTGAGTGGATCCTTTGGTTTTCTTCTAGGTTTCTTAGAGCAATATTCTTTAATCATTTTGGCATAAATCGGTATGACCCTCATAGCCTGAAGCAACGAGATTTTGACAAACAAATTTTGCATTCCCCCTAAAAAGTCAAATTTAGGACGAGGACTCTGTTTTCTCAAGGATAGTCTCTCAGGATAAGGTGGGCCAGTTTGACATCCTCTAGTAATAATTATTTGAGAAGGGGGTTATTGTTCCATAGGAGTTTGCATTGGCTCATCCCCGGTTGTTCCAAAAGAATTCCTAGGTTATGTTTCTGAGACTTCATCATTAGTATGTTAAACAATTATTGATGAAGTCTGACTATTTAACACCTGACTAGACCAGAGATTTAATTCATTACATTATGTGGTGGCAATACTGTATGCAGGAAGGTTGAGTGTATCAACCTGTTGAGCCCCCCAATTGTTTGGATTTGGGTTGGATTGAATAGGTAGTTGTGGACGAAGAGGAGAATTACTAGTGGAGGCATTAGAAGGCAGTTGTAACTGATGTTGTGGCATAGGTTGGGAAAACTATCCTGAAGGAGGAGGATGTCCACACCATGTTGGGACCATGAAGGAGTTGAACCAGATTAAGGGAACCATAGTTGCCAGGGCATTGGATATTGACAGGACTGCAACCATGAAGGTGAAAAAGGTACAGACTGAGGCCCCAAATTTAAATTATTAAAATACTAAGAGGGGTCTTGAGGCATACCTTGATTCATGTTATGTGGTTATGGTTGCCATGGTTTTATTGATCCCATGAAGTATAGTTGATCTACCTCTTCATTTGCTACCTTAAAAACTACCTTCAGCCCAAGAAGAGATGAGCAAGTGCTAGTGGAATGACTCTGTTCACATATCGCATAGGTCTCGATAGTATTCAGTTAACATTCCTTCAACGGGTGCTTCTTCATGCATTGAGGGTAGAAAATGGTATAGCATTCTCTGCTTCCATCTGCTTCTGTTTCACGTGTAAAACTTCTAATTGTGAGGACAGTGTGCTCAAGATATCAATCCTCAAGTTTTCCAGCAAATTTCAAATTTCTGCTTTCGTAACTACATCGTTGGATGTCTTAGGGTTTAGATCCACTACCTATGCCTCGCAACTCCACATGAACACTTAATGCATAATTCACAGATGGTGTCAAATTATTCCTTTGATATATCTCCCTTTCCTACTATGTTAAAAAATTCCAAAGATTCCTCCCTTAGTGCCTGGAGAAAAATTATCTTCAAGATGTCCTTATCCAGATCACTATGGCCTAATCTCTGCAAACTATAGTTGAAATGTTCCACAAATTCCTCCATGTTCTCATCCTCTTTCTGCATAATCTTAAAAATGTCTTCCTTAGCATCTCGGGATTTGCAGTAATATTGATACTTTCGATGAAAATCGTCTTCATATCATCTCATGTAGTAATAGATTTCCCCCCTAAACCCATGAACCATCTCAAAGTTGTTCCCTTCAAAGTGATGGGGAATATCTTCAATTTCTGGGCATCAAAAATATAATCGTACCCATGACAGACAACGTCGAATTAAAATAGGAATGTGTCTGGATCTCTAGAAGAAATACCATGAAAGTTAGGTAATGATGTCAAAGGAATAGGCTTCATAAGTGCATCACCCATGATATCTCCAATTGGGAAATCGATTGAAGAAGTTGCAAGAGCCATGAATATCTTCCAATATTCACTTGGAATCTCAACATGTTCTGGTTGTTCTATAATGCGTGGTCGAGTCTGTTTAATAGCACTTTCTCGATCAAATGGTACAGTGAATTCCCTCAAATCTTCTTCTTCTTCTGAACTCACAATGTTCAGTTCCCCCGATCCTCTACTTGCTACTTCTTCTTCCCTGAATTGTACTTTTGTTATTGGGGGAGGTTCTGGTTGTGAAACTGAGCGCCCTCCAGATATCGTATGAGATCTCACCCTAACAACAGCTCGCGATGATGTTGTTGACTCATCTTTTGAAATGATTTCTTGGATATAGGAGATTTTGCTTAGATGTTTCCTTCCTCTTTTTGGGGTTATTCCTCTGCCCCTTTTATTTGTATCTCTGTTCATGCAATTAGAAAATAAAAGGAAAACATTCAAGCGAATCGAAAGCTTAGGACCTAAAGCAAGGTGAAAACTTCCCTCCCTGGGACGAGAGAGTGGCCCCTAAAACGAAAACAAATTAAGGAAAACAAACCAACCACAAAATCTAAGCTCAAGGCTTGAAACGGGTTTAAAAAAAACTTCCCTTCCCAGGACAAGATATCGGTTCCTATGAAAGAAACAAAACAATCTAATGCTCAAGACCTGCAATAGGGTGAAAAACTTCCCTCCCTGGGATGAGAGAGTGGTCCTATAGTCAATATTGGTCGTACTTTCACATCTTCAATAGCCTCCCCGACAATGGTGCCAAAATATTATTGTTCAGATATGAATCATACAATTCACCCAATTCCACATTAATTGTCAACCCGGGGCTCGATTGGTTATTTCAAGGCTATCATGTAATATATATGTAAGCCATAGTTTCCCTACCCAGCGTTGAAAATTCAATCATCACATAACTATGTGTAACAACAAGTAATAGAGGTAACAACAATCAAAGTAACAAGGTAAGACTCACAACAACACATTGAAATCATTACACAACAAGGAATTAACACAACAAAATAAACCTACACACACAACTAATCCAACAACGCTTGGTCAAGAGAGTGGACCCAATTCCCTAATCAGAGCTACGACAAGATCAAGGACTATAAAATGCTCAGAAGATTAGAAATTGCATTAATCAAAATAGCATTACAGAGGTCTATTGTTACAATTCAGAATTCTTGTGTATCTCTTAGTGGTGGCTTTCCCAGCCCCGTAACACTACTTATATATTTCATTTAACAATTGATAATGCCTAATATTATGACAGCTGTCTGCCTACAAATGCATAGTGATTCTTAATATATAACATAATATAAAGATAAAACTTGTGTTGGTTGATAAGTTCAACCATTGTTGCAGCTAATATCCAAAGATAAAACTGCCAGCTCGGTAGTCATCATACCCCGAATCATGGTCTTGATCATAATTCCTTCAAATCTGCAAGGAAACTTAAGTTAGCAAGTCGCTTTAGGCAATAATCCCCTACGACTATGCTTCATCGATTAACAATTCACAAAGACATGACAATAGGTATACATTTTCTCTTTAGAATACCAATCAACTAATAAGGACATGAAATGAATACATGAAAGGGGTAAAAATAAGACAAATTTAGAAACCAACAGCATCCATGCTTTTGCATCTTCTTATTTCTTCACTTCCCCATAAAAATTAGGAGGCTTGTCTTTCCTAAACTCATCTATTAAATACCCCCTCTCACTCCTCCTGTAATGATGTTGGCACCACCAGTAATGATGGTGATGTCTCTCAGAATCAGAATTACAATGGAATCTATGAGTTCTAGCCCTTCTAACAGGTGTATCCAACGATCTACCACCTATCATTGTATCATCCTTGTTCAACATGTATCCCTTCTAAGATGTGCTTCCATATGCACCATTTGTCTTTTCTTCCTATCCATAACTGATCCCCGATTATCCTTGCTTTTACAAATCTGTAAGGCTTTGAAGAATGACAGCATTAGCCTTGACTTGCTTTTCTTGAGCTCTTGCAAGTATTTCATGTGCCTAAATCAACCTGTTATTATCTGCCTGGCAACTTCGAATATTTACACTCAAACTCCTTAGTGTATCTGCTAGATCAGGAGAATACTCTTCTACTTGTTTCTCAACTGACTTTTCCCATTCCGCTGATTTCACATCAAGCTTGTAAGGGGCGTCATGTGAACTGTAGTCCACCATTCTACTCTTCATCTTCGATCTTCTATTTCATGCGAACCTACCATGTTAGGTAAACCAAAAGGAAGACAATCAAAATCATACCTCAGTGTATCTCAAGGTAGGCTATCACATCTGCACAACTCAGTTGATACTAGCATGATATATATCATAACAGAAACACATACCAACATCATGATGCATTCATGATAATAATACATAATTGTAAAAATAATTGCACACATGATAACCATAACCATTTTCATGTACCCCGAGGTCCAGTGCCGCAACCTCGCTCTATAACGCTGTGTAACCACCCCATCCCACATTTACCCACTTTTACAAGCTCTCCAGGTAAACATGAGCTGAGAGTTACTATGATATGACTTGACCTCCAATTTCCAGTTATGGAAGTGGGGTCTACTAACAAGAAACATATTGCCTCTCCTCGGGAACATCAAATCACCCATGTGTTAGACAATAGCCATTGGTGATCAATCCTTGAGATGGAACTTTCACTTCTCATGACTTACACCCCAACCGTAGGTTTGACACACTGTGCATTCAGTTGAAAGGCTCCAACTACGCTCATGAAACTTCCTACTGTTGAAAAGTGTAACTAGGTGTGGTCTTCATAATGACATGTAATTGTGTTTTTTATGTGATTGATGTAAATAAAAATAAAATTATTATTTTAATACTTGTCTCATGGGTTTCATGAGCAAGGGATTTTATTTTTAGTGATGGTTCCCATTTAGAGCCTCTAGGTTTTGTCACCTAGTCATAAAAGTCAATATTGAGTCAATGTCATGTATGAAGGACCCTTTTTTGGCATGTTACAATTTTATATGAGTCATAAAATTTATAAGAAGGCTCTCCAATACCAAGCAAAGACACCTCCTTCAAGTCAGCTTCAAAATGGATTAAATAATTTCCTCAAGTGACATGTCAGTTCACACCCAAGTCAAGTCAGCTATTATAGGCTCCAACCACTATAAATAGGTAGCTCGACCTAATTTTAGAGGACAAATTTTCGGTGAAGCAGGTTTGAAGTTAAGTAGTGTGAAGGTGACAAAGAAGGAGCCTAAGAACCATCAAGGAGAGAGTCAGAAGTTACAAAGTGTTCCAACATTATTTTGGGATTGTTTTGGGCTAAGGGATCTCCACACGTGTGAAGGTACATATATGTCTATTACATCAAGGAGGTCGAGAAGGTTACAAGTATCAAAAGGTAATCAAGTTGGGTGAAGGACAAGTAAAAGGGAAGTCGAGTTAAAAGGAAAAAGTCTCCTTCTAGAGTAAACGAGATATAAGGTAAAATTTGGTCAAGCTAATGTGCTAAGGGTTTCTGAACTAGAACCAAGAAGTGCACTAAACAAAGGGACTGAAATTATGAAGAGTAGTCAAGAAGGAAGAAGAAGCAAAGGTTTGATCATTGTAGGAAGAATCTCATCAAGGAGGATTTGTGTCTTGGTCTTGGAGTGGAAAATAGGTCAAGGTTCTTGGTCTTTGTATTCATCAATTAAAGGCTCTATAAGAAGAATAATTTATGTGGGTTTTCGTCTCAATTGGGAGAGATTTTGGCCTTCGCGAATAGCCTACATTTGTCTCTTGTCTCTTTATTGTTTATGCAATGGTAACTATTTGATGAAATAAGAACACAATAAATATAAAGAGAAGAATCTAATCTAAGAAGTAAAAATCATTCACAAGCATTTATCTCTCAGATGAATCATCTAATACTTGATGCCCTAGATTTGTCAACATGGTATCAGAGTTAAGGTGACTAAGTCAAGGAAGGGCATCTTATCAAGGGACACTCAAGGATCAAATCTCAAGGAAGGCATCAAAACAACGACCATCTTAAAGTCAAAGGAAGCATCATAACCCTAGATCAAAGAAGTGTTGGGATCATCATCAAGAAAAGAAGGCCAAAACCCTACATCTACTCAAGTTGAAGAAAATCTACAAATCAAATTAAAATGTTTTGAAGAATATTCATCCAAAGGAAGCTAGATCAAAAGGCGGTGTCATCTCACTCTTTGTGGGATCAAGGATCATTCTTGAAGAAAACCACCTTCATCAAGGAGAAGTTTTCTATCATCATCAACATCAAGGAAGCAGAAAGGAGAAGGAGCATCCTATTAGGTAAGTATATTTATTTCCACATTTGAATGTGTCAAAATGTCTTTTTGCAAGGAAAGTAACAAATTGCTTGGGGCTTAAAACTATCTTGCATGGAAGAAAAGAACATATATGAATCTTATTGAAAATGAGGTTATGGAACATGTCAAAGGTTCTATCACTAAATAATGGAAGATGTACAAGCTCTTGCTAAGTATATGAAAGGGGAAGTTAGGGCTCAAAGGATTCTCATAGAATCCATCAAGGATCCCTTCATCGTATATGTATCTAAAATTGAAACTTCAAAAGAAATCTATGACAAACAAGTAGAGTTTTATTCCATAAGAACTTTTGGAGAAGTCATCTCTTTAAGGAAAAAAACTCTACAAGCTAAAGATGTCAAGGGAAGATGGAATAACCTCATACTTTATGAGGATATTTGAGATCCGGAATCAACTACAAGATCCGAGAGACGTCATGTCTAATAGAGAAATTACTACATTTGTATTAAATGCACTACCGGAGGAGTGGGGTAACTTTATGATCCAAGTGGATATTGGTGGCCACCCACCTATTCCGCCTAGAACTCCAAAAAGTTTCATCTGTTTCCTTGTTTATTTTAGCATTTACTATTTTTAGCAGTTTTCGGGTCCTGAACTTCCAGAGCAGTTTTGACCCCCTATATGGTGTTTTTTTTAGGTCCACAACAAATCATGTAGTACTCAGAGAGATATTTCCAACAAGGTATTGTATGCACCAAACAAAGATAATATGACCAAGTTACGACCCCAAGAAGTTGGCTACCCAACTAACCCCAATGGGGCCCACAAACTCTTGGTGTTCCATCTCCTGGGGTTAGGGTTTTGGTTGTTTAGGGTTTTCCCTTGTTGTTCAATAATAAATACGCCCTTGAACCTCATTGTAACATATTTCAGAGGAATGTAGCCGCCACATCTCTTCTCATAGATAAGATACCATCGCCTAAGCTAGTTTATTTCCATTATGTTTGTAAACATATTTTAGTATTTGAAATTAATGAAATTAAGTGTTGTTTTTGTTGCATCTCTGTATTTATGGTTATATCTGTGATTTGTTGCATTCCTATTTAATTTTAAATTAGTGGTATCAGAGTGGTCTGCTATGTCTCTGTTTTTCTTTGCGTGTCCCCAACGAGGTCAAGATATAAGGAGTTAGGGCTTGAACTCATCGAACCCTTGCAAGACCAGCCTCGCAAATCCCGAAGGCCTCCCATGGAAGAAGAGAAGAAAGATGAGGGGGTAGGAGATCCTTTCAAAATCTTGCTCGAAGAATCCCTCGAGCGACAAAGGAATGCGATAATGGACAAATTTACCCAAATCCTTCAGTGGCTATCCAAAGGTGACGCATCTTCTTCCAGTAGCCACTCTAGAAGCACCACACCCTTTAAGGTACAATTTAACTTTGACATCCCCATATTTGAAGGTCAAATAGATGAAAATTTCGTAGATAAATGGATAAATCTGCTAGAAGGATATTTTTTCTTCTTGATTTTTCCAGTCGTGAAAATATTACTTTTGCACTTCTCAAAGCTGCCCCCCACATCAAGGACTGGTGGGAAACCTACTGTGATAAGAAGGAGGAAATTACCTCCTCACTATTTTCAGCTGCACCCACTTGGAATTTGTTTCAGGACACCATCAAGGAGCATTACTACCTTGTCGGGAGCTATGAGGATAAATGCGTAAAGGGGACCATGCTGTGGTAGGGAAGGGACCAAGACGTGCCAGATTTCAACAATTTTTTTCACGTGCTTCGCATGAAGTTGGGTATCAAGGATTATGAGAGATATTTTGTACTCAAGTACTATGGCTTTCTACATAGATACATCCAAGACGAGATGGAGTTCCTGGACATCTCCTCGCTCAGAACAATGTATCAATACATAAGTTTAAACAAAAGAAGCGAGACTTTGGATCTGCAAATCTGAAGTAAGGGAAAGGCACTCCCAAGCCACAAAGAAAAGGACAAAGACTAAGGTCGGGCAACCCAAGACAACCCGCCAAAGCCAAAAGCAAAGAACAACACCTCGAAGACAAAAAAGGACAGGGGAAAATGGTGTGAGTTCCATAAGAGATACACTCACAATACAAGTGAGTATCGAGCCAAGTAGTCTATGGTGGCCGAGTTGAAGGCTTCTGAATCAGATGCATGTTTTGACTCTAAGTCAGAACCCGACAAGGGTAATGACAAAGGGAAGGAGATCATTGAAGTGGAGCCCAGTGCCACAGTGGCCACCACCAAGATCTAGAAGAATGAGCCTGAAGATCCAGAGGAGGGGGAACGCCTCTTCAACTCAAAGATGTGGGTGAAGGGTTCTCCACTTTAGTTCAATTTGAACAACGAGAGCCAAAAGAACCTCATTTTAGTAGAGGTTTTGAAGCAACTAGGTATACCAACTACATCACATCTACAGTCGTACACCATCGGGTGGCTTCACCAAGGATGAGATCTTTGAGTCAGCCAGCAATGTCGCCTTCAATGTAGCATCAAGCTCTTCATAGTTGAGGTATTGTGTGATGTTTCTCCTCTTGAAGTTTGTGATTTATTATTAGGAAAATCATACTTGTGGAAGCGACATGTTGTATATGACTCTAGACCTTGCTATGTGATTATTACTTTGGGAAATAAATTGTATAGGATACCGGAGGTAGCCCTGCCTACTGCCATCTCTATAATATCTGCAAAGAAATGCAGTAAGATCATTTCACAGACCAATATTTCTCTTTTCCTTATGATTCGCCCTCAAGGCAAGAAGAAGATTATGGCCACGACTTCCAAACAAGGCTCCTCCACATAGCAGTAGCAGACGAACAAGGTGTTGGAGGAGTACAAGGACATTTTTGCCTCACCTATGGAGGTACTTCTACACTATTGGGTCAAGCACTCCATCAATCTGACCTCAGGTGCGCCACTACCCAATGGATAGATCTGTCGATAGATTTTTTCTGGAGAACGATGAGATTAAGAGGCATATTCAAGAGTTGTTGCAAAAAGGGCACATCAAGCTAAGTTCATCACCCTGTGGGAGCTCGATTATACTGGTACAGAAGAAGGATGAGACCTGGTGTCTCTGAATTGACTATCAAGCACTGAACAAGATCATTTTTGGGAATAGGTACCCAATCCCATGGATTGATGACCTTCGGTACCAGTTTAAGGGGGGGAATATTTCAGCAAGATTTACTTGAAGTCTAGTTATCACCAGGTGCCTATCGAACCCTCCGATGTGTGGAAGACTGCATTCAAATCTAAGGAGGGCATTTTTGAATGGTTGGTCATGCCTTTCGGGTTTATGAATGCCCCCACAACCTTAATGAGGTTGATGGATGACATCTTGTGACCCTTCGCCAATGCATTCGTGGTGGTGTATTTAGATGACATCTTGATCTTGAGCTAAAGTTGGGAAGAGCACCTCCACCATATTTAATAAGTCCTCCTAACCCTATGACAACAAAATTTGTGTGCCAATCTAGAGAACTTCACTTTTGGCATGAACCAGGTTCAATATCTAGGGTACAAGTAATTCAATATTGTCTAGCTCCAACCACTCTAATTGAGCTCCGTAACTTTCTGGGCCTTGCGAAGGTACAAGTCATTCAAGATTGTCTAGCTCCAACCACTCTAATTTAGCTCCGTAACTTTCTGGGCCTTGCCAATTTCTACCACAGGTTCATTATGGGGTTCTCTCATATCACTTTACCTTTAAGTCACCAAGGGTGGAGCGAAAGCAAATTTATTTTGGTCTAAAACCCAACAGAAGGTGTTTGCTGAGTTGAAGCAGCGCCTCTGCTCTGCACTAGTGCTCACATTACCAGACTTGCAAAAACTATTTGAGATTGAGACAAATGCCTCCTACTATGATATTGGTGCAATTTTTACTCAATAGGGGCATCCAGTGGCTTACGACAGTGAGACACTTTCAAACACAGTCTGAAAGTATCCCACCTATGACAAAGAAATGTATTCCATTGTGTATGCCTACCGTCAATGGAAGCATTACATTCTGGGGAAGGAAATGGTCATCCAGATAGACCACCGACCCCTGCAGTTCATACAGACACAAGGGAAGTTGTAGAACGATCACCATTAGAAATGGTCCACAGACCTACAACAATTTCATTTGAACATTAATTACAAGAAGGGAAACACCAATAATTTTGTAGACTACCTTAGTCGACCACTAGTTATGGCGCTAATCACTGCGCTAGACTCCGGCAGGAATGAGTCTTCGTGATGGCCGCATCTTTACAAGAGTGATCCAGAATTCATCGGCACATATTGGACATTCCTGGAAGGTAAGAAAGTTACAACTTTTCACCTCGAGGATGCACTATTATGCCACCTGGGACACATATGTGTTCCTTCAAGCAAGTGTGCCAAGATGATTTGGAAGGCACACTACAGTTGGGTCGCTAGACATTTCTGAGTAGAGAAAATAGTGGTAGTATTGCAGAAGTATTTTTATTAGTTGAACCTTCGTCAGGATTTTGGGAGGTATATTAAATCCTGCACTGCGCCATGGCTAAACCAACCATCAAGAAGCAAAGCTTATATACTCCTCTGCCTACTCCTAGTCGACCTCAGGAATCCATCTCCATGGATTACATGTCGGGCCTTCCTTCCACCAAGCACATAAATGACTGCATTTTCGTGGTCGTCAACAGATTCTCTAAGATGGCCATTATGGCGGTCTACAAGAAGAGTATCACAGAAGAGGCCATTGTTAAGCTCTTCTTTGAGTGAGTGTGGGTACACTTTGGAATCCCACAGTCCATTGTCTCATATCGGGATAGTAGATTCCTAAGTGCATTCTGGTTAAGTCTCTTCTCTCTTTTCGATGCTGACAAAACTTACTAAGTCCATGACTTTTCATCCCCAAATTGATGGCCAAACAGAGGTTGCCAACAGGATGATCGTACACATTATGTGCATGTACAACTCGAAGCATCCACGCACATGGGATGAAAGCCTCCCCTATGTCCAACATAGCTAGAATAGAGCTCTCCACAACTCAATGGGCCAAAACCCCTTTTAGTCAGTGCTAGGATTTCAGCCATTATGTCCCATTGATGTGGCCATACCATTTATAGCTACTCAAGCAGATTTAGCTCATGTCCAATCCGAAGCCGACAGGGCTAACACCTTCATTGAGTGCATTCAACACATCTGCTAGTAGGTCCATGATATATTGGACAGAGCGAATGCTAAGTACAAACATCGCCATGATCAGCACTGGGTGTTGCACAAGTTCTAGGTGGGTGACAAAGTTTGGCTACATTTGCAAAAGGAGCACTTCACTATACCCCGCCACAAGCTTTTCCCATCCCAATATGGGTCATACACCATCACCAAGGTTGTAGGGGACAATTCCTTCAAGCTCAACATTCCACCATTCCTTGGTTTACACCCAGAGTTCAATGTAGACAGCCTTCGACCATAATTTCCACCATTCGACATTGCAGAACAACTCACCCCAATAGAGCTAAACCCAAACGACATGGAACATGCCACAACTGATCAGATCATGGACACACATATTAAGAACACTCGCCAACAGAGGATCCAACTATATCGAGTTGTCAAAGTAGGCCAACTCCTTCACTAGGGAACAGGTTCAACATAAATTTCCTCACCTCATGGAGGCTTTGCACGCAATGGGGATTATTGCTTCCTATGGAGGGAGGACTAATCTAGGTGGATATTGGGGGCCACCCTCCTATTCCACCTAGACCTCTAGTTGGTTTCATCTATTTCCTTGTTTATTGCAACATTTACTATTTTTAGCAGTTTCGATCTAGGTGGATATTGGTGGCCACCCTCCTATTCCACCTAGACCTCCGGTTGGTTTCATCTATTTCCTTATTTATTGCAGCATTTACTATTTTTAGCAGTTTTTCAGGTCCTGAACTTTGGAGCAGTTTTGACCACCTAAACTATGTTTTTTTAGGTCTGTAACAGGCCCATACCCATAGGCTAGGGCCTACTGCAAATCCTTTAGTACCCAGAGAGATATTTCCAACAAGGTATCATATGAAACAAACAGAGATAATATGACCAAGTTACGACCCCAGGAAGTTGGATACCTAACTAACCCCAACAAGGCCCACAAACTCTCGGTGTTCCATCCCCTTGGGTTAGGGTTTTGGTTGTTAAGGGTTTTCCCTTGTTGTTCAATAATAAATAGGCCCTTGAGTCTCATTGTAACATAGTTCAAAGGCATGTAGATGCCACATCTCTTCTCAGAGATAAGCTACCATCACTCGATCTAGTTTATCTCCATTATGCTTGTAAGCATATTTCAGTATTTGACATTAATGAAATGAAGTGTTATTTTTGTTGCATCTCTATATTTATGGTTATATCTATTATTTATTGCATTCTTGTTTAAGTTCGGATCACTTTACTTCAAGTATTTATGGGAAGAAAGAACCTACTCCATTCCAAGATCTATGGTCACTGTGTAAGATTGAAGAATCTAGACTAAAGGCCAACTATGATGTGGGAATAGGTGAGAAAAATCAAGCTTATCCTACAATGACAAGAAGAAAAGGATAATTTGGGAAGTCTGATTCTTGGAAAAAGAAAGAAAGAAAAGAAACATGGCTAAGATCCAATGCTATGGGTGTAAGGAATACGGACACTACAAAAGATATTGTCCTAAAATCAAGAAGGACAATAATAAAAGAGGAAGAGAAGAAGCTCATATCACCGAAGAAATGGAGGAAGCTGAAAACAAGAAATCCAAGATGGAGGAAGTAAGATATCCTTACTATGACTGAGATAGTATTCCCAAACTAAATTCTTTTCAAGTTCCTAAGTATTCTGTTGTAAGATATGGTTGTCATAATTCACTAAATGGGATGCATCATGGCATCATAGAAGCATTAGAAGCAAGATATCTCTACTATGACTTAGATAATATTCCCAAACTAAGTTCTTTTCAAGTTCCTAAGTATTCTGTTGTAAGATATGGTTGTCATGATTCACTAAATGGGATGCATCAAGGCATCATAGAAGCATTGGAAGCAAGAGCTCGGGACATCATCATAGAGAATCATGAAAGATGGTTAGACTCTATGGACGTCAGGGATGTATATCTTTGGAATATCATTGGAAACATAAGTGGCAAGGTCATCTAGTTCAAGGTTCATCATACATCTTTCAAAAGGAAACATCTACTGATGGGGATACTTTAGATCCGTAAGAATCTCTGGTGGAATATTCATTGAAAGGTTCACCGATGATGAGGGGAAGCAAGTGTTTCATAAAGAGTTTCAAACTTGTGGAATTCAAGGGATGATGGTATGATGACATAAAAGTAAATAAGATCAAGGGATTGAAGCTCTTTCAATCAGGGAAGTTGTTGCAGGAACTATGGATGACCAAAAGGAAAATGAGGTATGTATGCTTACAGTCTATAATGAAGAGCCATGTCATATGGTTGCAGTTAACTTGGACCAATGCTCTATCTTAAGATCATGATCAAAAGAAAGGATATCCTCCTTCAAAGGGATGCATGAATGCATGGGTCACACATTCACTAGATGAAATCAACATAATATGTCCTCATATGAAGTATGTGGTGGTTCACTATAATTGAGGAACTCTGATTGGAAGCTTATGGGAATGAAATGTGTGAAGAAACGAAGGAATAAATCGTGTAATATGAAACCATGGTAAAGAAAATCAACATTCGAAAGACCAAGAAAATTTGACTAGGATATCTCCATGGAAGACATGAAGAATCTTATGAAGTCTTAAAAAGAAAGAGACCCTTGATAATATATATATCTTTGGGAGATGTGTCGATATGTATGCAGGATGTTGATGCAAACTAGAATATGTCATGATGAAAGACCATCACAAAGGTAATGTTTTAATTTTCATTCCTTTATTGTTACAAATATCTTGATGGGTTTATGTAGGGATGCCAAGGGAATATCTATGGATGTCTTCCACCACCAATGCACATGTAGTAGGATGATAGATCCTTAAGTAAACATGGCATGAAGAAAGCAACATGGCATGAAGGAAGGCCAAATATGGACTAATGGATCACTTTCTGATGATGACATGGCTGACTCATGGATGAACGTGATGGATGGTCGGTTCCCTATGTAGAAGTACCAAACATGAAGACTCCTAGACAACAAAAAGAAGTTCGTCACATCGTGAAGAGGAGTTCTTCAAGCAGTAGGTTGTCCCATCATCTCCACCTAAGGAGTTGTTGTAGGTCCCTAATTAAGAGGGAGCCTGCAAACAAGTTTCTTACTTGGAAGAAACTTGGAAATTCCTAAGCCAAGAGGGAGATTAGGCACATTCCTTCCATAGGAATGAGTAAATTCCTTTACTGGAATAGATATGTCCAACCTAATTAAGAGGGAGAGATAGACACATCATTATTGTCTTCGCTTAGGAATATAAAATGGAGGATTGGGTAAACATCTGGCATATGATTCCCTTTGAGGGTGTATTAGGGCATCTAAGATAAGAGTAGCCATAGTGGACCGATATGTTCCACTCCACCCACGTAGTCGGGAGTAGAAATATTCTGATCGCAGGGTTGCAGGTCTTTGAGGACTGCGAAACCAAGACAAGAATAGTCCTGGTGGAACACACCCTAAGAACCTGGGTGGGGTATGTTCCAAGAGAGACAATGATGAGGGTGTTTATACATCATTGGTCTCACTAGCATTGAGGTCAGATCTCGTGGAGAGATAGAGATGTTAGTCAAGGCCTTGCTATGTGACAATGCTAGTTTATATGATGATAAACAGATGGGTTACCAATCCGATTCTTCTTATGAGAATTCTTCAAATTGAGAATGACCAAGTACCATTATGAATGTCTCCCTAGTTAAAAGGGAGTGTTTAAAAGTGTAACTAGGTTTGGTCTTCATAATGACACATAATTGTGATTTTTATGTGATTGATGTAAAGAAGAAAAATAAAATTATTATTGTAATACATGTCTCATGGGTTTTATGAGCAAGGGATTTTACTTTTAGTGATGGCTCCCATTGAGAGCCTCTAGGTTTTGTCATCTAGTCATAAAAGTTAATATTCAGTCAATGTCATGTATGAAGTACCCTTCTTGGGCATATTATAATTTTATATGAGTCATAAAATCGATAAGAAGGCCCTTTAGGGCCAAGCAAAGGCACCTCCTTGAAGTCCGCTTCAAAATGGATTAAATAATTTCCTCAAATAACATGTTTTCTCACACCCAAGTCAATTCAACTTATTATAGGCTCCAACCACTATAAATATGCAACTAGGCCTAATTTCAGAGGACAGATTTTCGGTGAAACAGGTTTGAAGTTAAGTAGTGTGAAGGTGACAAAGAAGGAGCCTAAGAACTAGCAAGGAGAGAGGAAGAGGTTATCAAGTGTTCCATAATTATTTTGGGACTGTTTTGGGCTAAGGGATCTCCACACGTGCGAAGGTACATATATGTCTATTGCAGCAAGGAATCTCAAAAGGTTACAAGTATTAAAAGGTAATCAAGTCGAGTGAAGGACAAGTAAAAGGGAAGTCGAGTTAAAAGGAGGAAGTCTCCTTCTAGAGCGAATAAGGTATAAGGTAAAAGTTGTTCAAGCTAATGTGATAAGGGTTTCCGAACTAGAACCAAGAAGTACAACGTTGAACCAAGGGACCGAAATTCTGAATTATAGCCAAGAAGGAGGAAGAAATGGAGGTTTGATCATTGCAGGAATAATCTCATCAAGGAGGATTTGTGTCTTGGCCTTGGAGTGGAAAATAGGTCAAGAATATTGGTCTTGGTATTTGTCGGTTAAAGTCTCTATACGAATAAGAATTTGTGTCAGTTTTCCTCTCAAGTGGGAGAGGTTTTGGCCCTGGTGAATAGCCTACAATCTGTGTCTTTTGTCTCTTTATTATTTATGCATTGGTAGTTGTTTGATGAAAGAAGAACACAATAATAATATAAAGAGAAGAATCTAATCTAAGAAGTAAAAAGCATTCACAAGAAGTTATCTCTCAGAGAAATCATCTAATACTTGATGCCCTAGATTTGTCAACATGGTACCAGAGGTAGGGTGACTAAGTCAAGGAAGGGAATCTTATCAAGGGACACTCAAGGATCAAAACTTAAGGAAGGCATCAAAATAAAGATCATATTGAATTCAAAGGAATCATCATAACCCTACATCAAATAAGTCTACAAAGAATTATTGGGATCATCATCAACAAAAGAAGGCCAAAACACTACATATACTCAAGTTGAAGAAAATCTGCAAATCAAGTTAGTGTTTTGAAGATTATTCATCCAAAGGAAGCTAGATCAAAAGGTGGTGTAATCTCACTCTCTGTGGTAGGGTGGTGTTAGTCAAAGAAGTTGTAGCTTCCTTCAGGAGGTTTTCACCTCCTTCTAGTGGATGTTGGTAAACCAGGGGTTGTAGCTCCTTCTAGTAGTGGTTGGTAAGTAAGCAAGTGTTGTAGCTCCTTTTAGTAGTAGTTGGTAAAAATAGAATTTGTAGCTTCCTTCGAGAATTGTTTATATGTATATCTTGTGTTTCTTGATTTGATGTTATTGGTTAATGATTTATGGTACTAAATTGTAAGAAAAATTGAAATATTGATTAACCTCCTCTCAGTATTTTGAACAACTTAGCATTTCCAAATTACCACTTTTATGCCTTTATTTCCTCAAAGGTTTCCTATGGCATTATGGTAACAGTAGTACATATAAAATATTTGATCCCAAACGGTTTAGGGTCAAACCTGTGGGGTGGCACACTGTTGAAATTTAAGTGGCACAATATTATATATAATATTATGTTGAAGCTTCGTTTGGAAGTAGGCTAGTGGAATAATGGTTATAATGTTGATTGTAAAGTGGAAGGTATAGGGTCAAACCTTGTGGGATTCCATATTTGTAATTTTATTGTAATAAAATTTTAACAATGAACTTTCGACACCATTTACAATACGAATCTACATGAACAATGTTTGAATTTGTTGGTTAGTTGGCAGAGGTGGTGGGATCAAACCTCTCATCAACACCACTTTTAAAGAAATAGTTACAACAAACACTTCAAATATAAGATTTCACCATGATAATTATAAAAAACATGCCCCTGGTGTAATGGTAAACCATTTCGCCCATCCCACTAGAGTCATATGTTTGATTCTACCTACCACCATTTTTAGATTGCCCTTTTAAAAAATTTAAGGCATTTTGGGGGAGCCATGTTACACTGCTTGATTGGGCCACATGTTCACAGTCAACTCCATGTCACCATGCCTATTGTTTTTCCATGCACTTCCACATCAACATCGCTCAAATGCTAGTTGTCTTCCATGTCACCTGTTGTACAGTCAACCTTCCATGTTTCAGCTACACATGCTACCATGTCTCCTCTACCCATGTTGCAATTTGTCACTATGATGGCTTTCCACATCATTTGTACGATCTTCCATGTCAACATCTGCCACTATGATGGATTTCCACATCAATTGTACGATCTTCCATGTCAACATATGCCACTTTATCATTTGGTCTCCCCCCCAAGCTGTAACAACCCCTAGTTTATTTTCCAATTAAAAAATGTAAGACCAAGGTTATGGGACATGTGTTCCAAGCTAAATGGTGAGCAGACATTATAGTGGGGATCACTTTTGGTTTATTTATGGCTAAGGAAATTGGCAAAGGCAAAAAGGCATTAATTGGCATTTATTTATGGGAAATAAAGGAAAATAGGAGAAAAGGAAGGTGAAGAGACACAGATTTTCATGCAAGGGAAATTTGAGGAAAATGAAAGAAAATGAAGAAAATAGAGGCCTCAATGATAAAAAGGCTTCTGAGGATCAATTCATAGCTTTTGTCAGTTTATTTTTGGATCTCTCTTTCATTTCTCTCATTCTCTCATACTCTTTCACACTTAGAGCATTCTTGGATCATGCTTCGAGCACTTTGTTATTCACTTGGATTTGGAGAAAGAAGGCAAACAAAAGTCAAGAGTGCAAGGGAACAGTTGGATCGATAGCTACAACTAGATTTATTTTTAGGTAATAGGTTGCATGTGTGATTTCCTTGTTGATTTCTGGATGCATGGTATATGCATGTGATTTTATGGTTATGTGTTGTCATTAGCACGAATATTTTCATAGAGTGACAATGCTTTTAGCCTTGCCTTGTCATTTTTGGATAACCATGGTGTTGTGGGTTTTTCCACTTGTTGTTTTTATAATTGGTTCTCATGTTCCTTATGGATATGGGATGGAACAAATGCTCTGGAAGCTCTGGAATAACTTGGGTTGAGTTACTAGTCTTGGAGCCTAGTTTGGGACAAATGCTCTGGAGCCCTTACTAGGGTGAGCTACTGGTCCTTGGAGCCAGATTTGACAAATTCTCTAGAGCCCTGGAAGGTTGTGGGTTGAGATACTAATTCCTAGAGCCCTAGACAGCTTGGGTAAAGACCGATTTGGTTGATGTTAGTGATTTATGGATTGGAGAGGTGGAATCACTGGGGTTGAGGGTTGAGGTGTTTGGCCTCTAGAATCCCTAGTTAGTTTTGTTTTGGTTCATTCCATTAGATCCCACATTTATGATTGGAATATGGTGTGGGGATGATTGGTTGAAAGAGAAATTTGTTTCAGCCTAATCTATGGTTGAGTGGTACATGGAAGCCCCTGACTTGGTTGGTATTTTCATATATTAATAAGAGTTATTCTTCTACTGTGATTCATGTATACTTGTAGTGATTATGTTGGTGAATTATGGTTGAGTTTCCATGATTTCTATGTTGGTTATTTCAAGGTTATATGTTGGTTATATGATGTGTATTACCTATGGCTCTTGACATTTTTTGATGAATATATGAATGGTTGATGAATGCATGGTCTAACAAGTGCTAATGTAGCTAGCTAGAGAGGGCTTAGAGCCTTCTTAGTGATTCTCAGATGAAGGCTATCAATTTATGATCATATATGCATTGATGACATGTAGCTTACATGTTTTCCATATGTTTGACGAAATGTTTGTTATGGATTAGGCATCTTTGGGTCAAGTTCTCACTGATTTTTGATTGATTATCATTGTTAGTACCCTTGATTGCATTCTGGAAATTCTGAAGCAATTTCGGATAGTGTTCTAGAGGCTGGCCTAAAAAGGTGGTACAAATACCAAGAACGCATGCTCAAAACTTAAGATTTTAGGTCATAATCGTTGCCATCTAGGCTTATGAGTGCGGTTGGAGCATCATAACCGCATGCATGCCTTTGTTGTGGGTGTGGTTGGGGGTTAGGTAAGCAGTTCCAGCTCAGGATATGGTCATCATAGGTTGTGGATTGACTTATGGGTCATCTAGTGTTCCTGAGTGGTATGACTAAGTTGTCAGTGTGTCGGCCCCACTTCCATAACTAGAAATTCGAGGTCGGGTCATTTCATAGTGACACTTGTCTCATGTTTACCCTAGAAGGCTTGTGAAACTAAGTAAATGTGGGAGGAGGCAATTACATCAGCATCCGTACAATACCACATGGTGCTTCATGGTGTTGCCACGTGGCAGACTTGTAGGATTTTTATGTGTTTCCTGCAAAATTCATAACATAATAAGTTTCACATTCAAAGTCTATTTTAACATGTTCAAGTTGCATTGGAAAGGGTTCATCGAGCTCTACGCAATGGTGCCATTTTTGTCAATTTTTGAGACATTTAAATCTCTAGGTTACAGAGATCCTCCTAGATCAAACCTCCCCACAAAAAGGACTTCTGGACCCCAAAAGTCTACATACATGGTTTTTAATTTGTCTCACTTATTACATATTCATATGGATTTAACAAAACACTATGTTTTACAAAATTATGTTATAAGAGGTCATCACTACAACATGTGTGATTACATTAATGGAAGCAAAATACAACAAAGATGTGTAATCCATTTTTGGCCAAATAAAGCCAATAGTTTCCCTTCTTCTAGTTGCTCCTCTTGCTTCGGTGATACTGCCTCTTTCTTCATGAGCATATGCACAATATTAGTTTCCTTCTTTGGACGAACTTCAAGATGGAGTTTCCAACACTTAGCTTCCAAATGTCCAACTTTCTTGCAATAATTGCAATGGTTTTTCAACATCCATCCTTTCTTGCCCTTCACTTTATTTTGATGTGGAGATAGGTGTTCATGTCATGTTCCCTTGTCGGTTGACATAACTTTCCTACACAAAGCCATTATTTTAAAACACTTGGAAATGTTGATATTTGTAGTGTAGGAGGTACTCCAAACCCTAGGCTTGAGGGTTGTGGAGGAGTTGGCACACAAGTGTGACTTGTGGGATTGGAACCCAGGCTTGGGGTTTTGTACCCAAAGGTGTTGGAACTAAAACAATGAGTATATTTCTACATGTGATGATTTGAGTTGATAGAGGACTTTGAGAGTAGCCGAATGTAATGAAGATCACTCGGATCTAAGTTGTAGAAGTGGATATATTATTTTTTGAAGTTATGATGTTGGTTTATGGCTCAAAGGATAAGTTGACCTTGGCTTATAGAGGTTCCCTTTAGGGCTAGACGTTGTCACATGATACTTGTATAAAATAAGGTGAGTTAGACCTCATTTGAACACATCTAAGGAGCATTCATCATTAAGAGACCTCTATGATTTTATATGGATATGAGGCAGTGATTAAGGGAAGAAAGAAGCATGAGTTTAGAGAAGAGTATCTTTGATTTTAGGGTGTAGATTTCTTCAAGGAGAGGTTGCAGATGTCTAGGCCTGTAACAGCCAAGTGAGGAGGCTTATTTAGGCAGTTTTGGATAATGGATTACTTTCCAGATCAAGTCGTAGATCATAGGAGCGGTAAGAGGGTTTTTTATGCTTTTTTTTATGTGTTTTGTCACTATTTTGGGTTGTATAAAAAGGATGCTATAGAAAAAAGTTCTGGTGATTGTTTGAAAGGGCTGAGAGGGGTAGTGAGACCCTCTCTCCTAGTCGTAGACATGTAGAGAAGGTCTCAACCCAAACAGTGGTGGTTCCCTTTGCTATTAGGGCTAGTTTGTACTGTTGTAGCAGGTTTGTATTGTTGTAGCAGGTTTGTATATTTTTGGGTAGTTTGTGGAGGTTCCAAGGCCTACAAAAATGCATAAGGATTCATAGAAGGGAAATAAGGAAGAGAAGCCTAGTTGGGAAAGGGAGCCACAGTGAATTAGAGCAGAAATAGGGCTATTGTGATGCCCTAACCAGAGCTCATAGATTGTACAAATCCCAAGGCAAGGTGGCAGCAACAGGGAGTTGTAGATGTCATCTTGTTTGATGATTGGATGCTAGAGGATGAGTTTCTTAGGAGAGGACAGATCGTAGAATTCTATTAACAGCCGAGAAGAAGGGTGATCATAGTGTTTCAATGCCCTAACTAGTGAACAAATGCTACAACAAGGATTGGTCACTCATTGTTTATTGGAGGGGAGCATGAGACTAGACCAAGTGTGTATAGTGGAATGGGAAATTATGGTCAGTTGGAGGGCAGCATGATAATGCCCAAGTTGGAGCCCAATGTCCACCATCTTGATGGACTAAGGTGGTTGCTAAATGTGGCAGAAAGAGAGCTCATAAGTCTGATCAATCGGGAGAATTTTGTGCAGCTCTAGACTTGTTTTGTGGAGAAGGAGATCTACAATAGAAGTTGGGAAATCCTGCTATCTCACATTCATTGTTGGAGAAGGAATTATAACAGTACTAGGTAGCAGCCCTATGTGCCTTATGTTAATCTTCATTGGAGAAGTGCATGAAGACTATAGTGGGTGAAAGTCCCTGAGTAGATGAGGAGCAACAGTGTGCAGATGAAAGTTGTTCACAAATAGAGTTGTGAATAACTCGATAAGAGCTCGATGTGTTGTGCCCTTGATGGAGTAAGGCACAACTAGTGAGCAGATTGGATAGTCGAGGTCCATTGGCTAGATGGACTTGGATCATTGATAGAGGCAGTGTTGTAGATCGAGAGTCGAAGGACTGGGAAGGTACAGGGTACAACCAACAGGTGTTGTGATTGCATGCTACATCATCCAGATTGTTAGAGTATCTTGTTGAGGGTAGATTGATTGTTGATGGACTGACACCAAGCCCCAATTTTCTATCTTTGTATCAGTGGATGTATGAGGGCCATTATCCCTGGTACGAGAGCCTTAGACTGTTGTATTATAAGTTTGATTAATATAACGAAGATTGGGTTATTATGCATAATTGTGTATATTTTATGCACTAATATATTTACTATTGCTTATATTCCGCTAGGAAAAGTAGCTTCATTGTGATTCTTGGTTTGGTAACACTAGTGATTTAAGATTCTATCCTAAACACCAGGATCGTGGAAAAACAACAGGAAACACTATGGTTATTCAACCCACAAAATGTACATGGTTTCTTATACCACAAGCTCTGCTTTACGTTGTCAAATTTCTTATAATCAAAAGGAATGTTAGAATAATTAAGCTTATTATACTTTGGATGGTTGTCTTTCATGCAAGTATGTTGCAAATAAGTTGATTTCATTCCCCCTTGCTTGTACAGTTCCTAGAAAGCTTTAAGCTCGATTTTTGAAGAACCACTTGCTTAAGATACTATGGAGAATTCACCAACTTTTTCTTTGCCATACCCCAATCTTGCATAACGAGGTCTTTCTACAATCTTTATGGGTTTCATCATCCCTTGGCCATTAATCCCAAGGCCTTTTCCTTCATAGCCCATTTTTGTTAGAAATCTCAAGCCAACATCCTGAGGATGTTTCTCAAAGGAACCAAAAGAATAATCTAATTGGGATGAAACAAAATTTGAAGAATTACTAATATTATTTACCTCAGTTACCATTTCTAGGTCAAATGTGGAGGATGGTTTCTCTAATCCTTCATCACTCTGCAACTTTTCCAAAGCCTCTTCTGCGGCATATAACCATAGTTCCATCTCTTGGATAACTCCCATGAAGAACTCTCCATGAAGTGAGAACCATTCTTTCAACTCTTACTTATTGTGTTCCTTTGTTTACAACAACTTTCTCAACTCAACATTCCTTACTTAAATACATTGGTTGATCTCCTCAAGTTCTTAATGTCCCTCACACTTCATTGTTTTTCCCATCTCGCATTCAACACCATGTTATCCTTGTTGGACTTGCTCTAATACCATTTGATCTGGACCAAAATTGAAACTAACATATGCATGCTAAAATTATTCGTGTGATTTAAATTATCGTAAATTCACAAACTTTAATAAACATTTAAAAATACAGAGAATAAAAATGAGTAATCATAAGAGAGAAGAATTTGTTAATGGAGTTCCCCCACTCTATGCTACATTATCGAGCATGATCAACTAAGCATCTATTCTATTAATCCAATGCTAAGCATCCAACATGCTTTATAAATAATAATGGAACCTTGATTCAGCCACAAATTCTAGGAAGATTGTTGCATTGATAAAGTTCTTCCCGCTCTTGAACCACTTGAAGAGTATTTGCAACCACCTTAGCTTCTTGTTTCATACTTCCTATGCTTTAGAATGAAACCATCTTGACTTGCATACTTTGTCTACAAATGCTTCAACAATTGGTCTTTTTCTCTACAACACAAGCTTAGGTGTAGTCAACATGATCAACTTTGCCTCTGAAAACCACAACTTTTGACAATAAATACTTTATAGTTTTCAAAAGTCCCAATGGCACTTAGCCTCTATAGATTACCACTTTTGTGTAACCACTCCTTCCACATTTACCCGCTTTTACAAGCTCTCCAAGGTAAACGTGAGCTGAGAGTTACTATGTGATCCAAATTGGATCCTTAAACATTCTCTAAGTTTTCATGACTGTTTCAAATTATGTCAAGCTAAAAATTCTTATGGATATCAAACTTATCATAAATAACCTCTAAACAATGGCAATTTGTGGTTAGCATGGAACAACGAGGACCCCCGGTCAAAGCGCGCAGACCGTTGGCCCATGGTGACCATGCACTGGCACAAATTGACAAAGGGGAGGTCAAATCCAAAAACAAAGGCAGTTTCTGATACGTGATTAGTGCTAATCGCATATCACAGGGCATCCCCCTCAGTGAACGAAATCCCCCAAGTGCTCGATCACGAGGAAAAGCATAAAACCGTACAGAAATCGCCGATTCCGTCAAAAGGCGGGTCATGCGCTAAAACCGGCAGGATATCGGAAGGGCTTCAAGCGGTAAGCGGGTTCGACCGAGTCCTGCCCGATGCCATACACTGGGTGACACACATCCAATGGATGAGAGAGAAAATTGCTCACATTGGGTGGGTAAAGGTCATGCTACTTATCCGCTCGATATGGACAGAGACCGTAGGATCTAGAGGCTCCAGATCAACAATGAAGAAATGATCCGATGGATGACCGGATTCGACGAGGAAATAGGTTGAGTCATATAAGATTTGAGGTCTGGCATGACCGATGAGTTGGTAGAGGAATCGGTTTCGTGGGCAATCTTGGAGCAACGGAAATAATGACCGTTCAAAGAGAATTGACACTCAGTTCATGAGAAACAAGTGGCCACCTCTCTGTGAAGTGTTACATAGTGATGTTGATGCAGAGCAAGGGAATTCAAGTAGAAAAAGGCAGGAGATCCAGAGAGCCGAGAAGCAGAAATGAACAGTCAGGGAGCAGATTGGCTTTAAGCCATGAATAGACAAAGAGTAAGAGAGGCAGAGAAAGAGAATCAGAAAGCTGAGAGGTAAGAAAGAAGTAAATTGCAGAGAACAGAGAAGTCGAGTTGACCTACAGAGCAAAGGTAGCCTTGAGTAGATAGAGACAGAGAGAGTCCGAGAGTTTGTGAACTCCAGAGAAGCTTGAGAGGTTCAAGCAACTCTTCTGTGTGTACCTGTCAAGTATTGAGTACAAAATTGGACTCATACCTCCAAGACCAGTTGAGGTCAAGATTCAGTAAGGGGAGTCTGTGTACTCTAGAGACTTAGGGAATCCAAGTACAATCCTACTGATCATCATCTGTTAAATGAGACTCAAATTGAGCTCCTTATTGTAAAAACTCTGCTTTAAGACACAATATAAAGGCCACCACTAAAGGTTGGACCAGGAGATGTAGCCCAGGAGGATTGGATGAACTCATTATTAAATTTGTTGTGTTTATGTGTTTTCTTACTGTGTTCTCTTACTATTTCAGTGTCTGTGTATTTCGCAATATTATCGATCCGTTACATAAAATAACATAGGCACACCCCAGCACTTGAGTCTGTAATACCTTCATCATTTCTTTGAGTTCATTTACGGGCGATTTCAAATCACTATGACATGACCCAACCTCCAAGTTCTAGTTATGGAAGTGGGACCTACTAACCAAAACTCTTAATACTACCCATCAGGGACACCAAATCACTCATGAGTCTAACAACCACCCCTGGTGATCAATCCCTGAGTTGGAACTTATTTTCACAATATTTACCTCCCAACCGCAACCTTGACACATTGTGCATGCAGTTGGAAGGATCCAACTGGACCCACAAGCCTTCCTGCATGTGGTTATGACTGAAATCTTCCAGTTTTGTGCATGGGGTGGTGATATCTATGCCAATTTTTTAGGAATAGCCTATAGGCCACTCCCAAAAATTACCCAGAACTTTCCAAAGTCAAGTTGAAATCTTCTAGTTCTGTGCATGGGGTGGTGATATCTATGCCAATTTTTTATGAATGCTCACTAGATCAAAGTCTAAATTAGGAGAAGGAAAATTGGTTGAATCTAAACCAGAAATTGGTAGAATCTATACTAGGAGGAAAATGGCAAAAGAAAACCCTTTGGAATCAGACTCTTAGTTCATGGACAGTTTCATGACCATGAGAGCCATGGTAGAAGAAATGTATAGAGAATTTAATAAAGGTCGAAGTGAATATTCTTCTACTTCTAAACAAGACAAAGGAGCAGAAGAATCTCATATAGATGGTCATTCTGAAGGCAAAGGGAAAGGAAAAGAAGTTCCTCTGTCCACGCCTCCTAATAGCCTTGAAAATAAAAAGAAGAAAACATCTTTGATTAAATTAAATGTTAAATTTGATTTGCCTGTTTATGATGGAGAGTTAAATGCAGAGAAGTTAGATAACTGGATTAGGCATATTGATGTGTATTGCAGGGTGAAAAATATTGATTCAGACAGAAGTAAGATTCAGCTAGCCAGCCTACGCCTTGGAGGAACTGCCTTGGTATGGTGGGAAGGCAGAACACAAGTTGACTTGAAGAAGAATGGTAAAATTCTTTCTGTCTGGAGTGAATTTGTTTTTGCAATTAAAAAACAATTCTATCCACTAGCTTATATGCAACAAGCTATGATGAGTTGGCAAACTCTTCGCCAATTAAACGGGCAAAGTGTACAAAGTTACACCTAAGAGTTTAGAAAGAGAGCTTTGATTATAGGCATTTCTTTAGACTCACCTAAAACTTTGCTGAAGTATATAGGTGGTATACATAGTTACTTGAGACATACCATTCTCATGTTTAACCCTACTAGCATAGATGAGGTATCTGCCCAGGCTACCCATCTAGAGGCTAGGGGCAAGAATGTGAACCTAGAGATTGGGGGACCATCCAAACCTACTGCAAGCAAAAACAACGAAAAGAGGAAGCAAAAATGGAAAGAGAGGAAGGAAAATACTATTCAAAAGGCCAAACCTTCATGCACTCACTGCAAGAATGATCGACATGATGATGAACATTGTTGGTCTTTACATCTGGAGCTGAAACCCAAGAAGTTTAATGGCATGAAGAAGAAGATTGTTGTTGCCATACAAAAAGATTTGGGATCAGACTCAGGTGATGAAACAACAATAGCAGCCATAGGTATAAAAGGTTATCCACTTTAGAGAAACATAAATCAAGAAGCAGGTATAGGATCTACTCAAGAAAGGGTTCATAAGACCAAGCACATCACCATGTGGATCTCCAATCGTGTTGTGTGAGAAAGAAGGACGGTTCGTGGAGGATATGTATTGATTACCGAGCACTGAATAAAATAACAATCAAGAATCGTTATCCCCTTCCTCGCATAGATGATCTATTGGATCAGCTGAAAGAGGTTGTTTAATTTTCCAAGTTGGACCCACGTAGTGGTTACCATCAGGTTAGAGTAGCAGAGCAAGATGCATGGAAGACTGCTTTCAAAACAAAGCAAGGGTTGTATGAATGACTAGTTATGCCTTTTGGCTTAACTAATGCTCCTGCCACTTTCATGAGAGTAATGAATGATGTACTCAGGCCTTTTATT